>JARFIW010000587.1:0-25825 GCA_036346225.1 Platerodrilus igneus | reverse complement strand
TGAAAAGTTAAAAGCAGCATTTATTTTATCAAAAGACTCACCTTTAAGGGTAAGTTCAATAATGTTCGAAGTGGTTTAACCAAATTCGTTTATTAAACAACAATCCTTCCATCTACATTTATTTTTGGTCTTTTTAACAATGGATTTGTAAACCAACAAATTTTAAATAAACCTAGGTCATTTAACATTTTTTTTTGTACTAGATTTTTGATGACTTAACCTAAAATAAAGGGGTTATACCAAAATTTTGTAATTTTGGGAACAATTTTTTGAAATTATTTATATAACATTGAATTCTGAAACAGATCAAAAATTTCTCTTTCAGATTCTGCACCGATTTTGGAGAATACTGAAAAATTTTTTAAACTAATCAGAACCGTTTATTTGACTATAAAGAAATTATTCTAAAATTATTAACAATGACGAAATGTTTAACCGTTTACCAATCTACAATTTGGTGGGTAATTATTGATCAGGTTTTTAAATTTTTTTAAGCGAGCTTTAAATTACCCTGGATTTTTGCGATCCATGTTTAACATGGTTGTAGAACCAACGTAGAAAATGTACCTTGCCAGGTATGATTGTAATTTTTAGATGTTGGGAACATAAACAAGGAATAAGGTTATGTAAATTTGTTAAAATGGAACCAATTCCCTAATTGGAATTTAAAACAAATTTTATTTGAATAGTAAATACTAAATAATTGCAATTGCTAAATGGAATTTATAAATTCTTAAAAATAAATAAAACTTATTTCTTTTATTTTGTAAATTATAAATTAATGAGTAATTAAAGGATTTCAGTGTAACAGGTATACAAACCAGAAATACCTTAATGTTTTTTTTTGTAAATTACTGTTATAGTTTTGGAAACCTTGTTAAATTAACCCGGAATTTACCCATTTTATAAATATTACCGAATTTAAATTGCAATTTTTAATCAAATTTAAACAATTTAAAAAAATAAATTATAGTGGGGATTCGAATAAGTCTAGGGAATATTTTAGGTTAGTTATGCCATTTTGATTTTTCATCCGTCCTTTTTATTGCACTCGTAAATGAAAAATTAAGGTACCAGGTACAATAAAAGGTAGATACAGGAACCTACATACCTAAAAAAAACACACACAACAAAGATAGTTGTTGCTTCTTCGAGGGCTCCTGGCTTAGTCCTCCTTTTGACAATCGCGCATATTTCAGACGCGACTGTCCGCGACGACGAAGTTAACATTTTAATTTAAAAATACGCAATTAATTTATAAATTAAACTAAATCAAAAATGTACATTGCCAATACTGCTAAAGCTAGTGGTGGTAAAATTGCAAACATTCGTGTAGTGAAAGACAAAGGAAGTTACAGTTTAACAACGGTCTTGTCATACGACGGTATAGAAGAGATGAAACTTGTTTAGACTGTGAAATCTTTACAGTTTTCACATAAAAACGCATCCGTTTCCTTGCTTCTACAATTTGAAATAAAGCGTTTACTAACCTGTTGATATTTGATGTGATATTGTATGTAAGGATCATATGTTATAATAACCATACGATTAATTAATATTCTAGGGTCAACCCAATGTTGGAGTTAATACGGCCATTGGAAATGCACCATCTTGAAAGGTTGGCGGCAGTTTTATTTAAATCCTCTTTAATGTTGATAATGAATTAAGGGGGAAATTGCGCTGGGATTTCAACATAAAAATCTAATTGAAATTGTAAAGTAGTAATTGTATATTCAACTTTGATAAAATGGCACAAAACTGGTTTTCAAAAACGCATTAACAGGTTGATTGTTACATTTTAACTGCCAAGAATGGTAGCTGAATCCGACGCATAAAAAGTAAGCCACTATCGGTAAATAAAGTTATTGAAATGACGCTAGAAGGCACAACAGTACAAATGAGAGAATTTAAAATGTTGATACAATTTTAACAAAAATATCATTCAATTGCAACATTTCAGTTATGAAATAAAATCTTTAACTCTGTTCACCAATAAACATTGACAAGTTAACTATTCTCCATAGAACCCAAATATTTCAGTAACTTGGATTCATACCTGTCAAATACAATAAATCAAGTAAGACATTTGGTTCAAAAATAGGTTTCCTTTACATTGTTCTCTAGTACGATTTGAAGAACTTTTAATTTTAATATTTGTATTTCACAACTTGTAGTACACTGTCAAGAAAAATAATTGCCAATTTTCTAGAAAACGTATACTAATTGTTCTCGATAGTTTTGAGTAGGTTTTCTTTGTACTGCGGTTCGTTTTGCATCTAATGGATGTTGATAGTCTAAAATGTCAAATTATCCGTTCAACAAAACTTCATTAGGTGCTAAATCATCTGCATTTGAATCTCCAAAGAAATATGTTCTTCTAATTTGTCTCTTTTATCATCCATGTTTGATATCTGAATTAAAATCCCCAATATCAAACTCCGCGTTAGCAACAATTCGTTACAAAGCATGAACGTTCAGTTTGTTTTGCATACGATTATGTTATTGCACAGTAGTTTTAGGCTCACCATCCTTTAACAACAGTCAATGTGAAACTAATTTAAAGGACACTAATTTGTTGCAGAAGTATAAAGAAATTACCAAATTTTAAAGTAGTACATGCCTATTGATACATCTTAACTCGATAAATATAGATACTTCAAAATTTACCGTTTTTGTTGGGAATACGCACGCTATTCGAAAATACCATCAAAGATTTCTGTATCATTTAATAAAGGCTATTTTAAAGTACTAACGATTTGGCATAATTTTGTAAAAAAAATATAAAAGGTGTCTGACCGAGAAAAAGCCGATGGCGCAGGTAATGAAGGATTATATATAATCTCAAACTCTTTCTAAATCATTCTTTTGATGAAATTATTACAAACAAAACAAGTAAAGAACGTCAGTTACTATGAGATCCACATTCATTTTCAGATTATTTTCGCCTATGCAAAATAATCACATATTCAAACAATTGTTCAATACTGAACTGCAAAGCATTTTTAACACAAAATGCTTTTTTTTGATAAAAGGGAACTTTTAAAAGCTTTTTTGGAATAGCCCCCTTGCATGCGAATGGACGATCATTAGTATTATCTGATAAATGTACTTGTAAATAACACTTGTGACCTCTTGTACGCAAAAGAACGTTTGTCAGTATGCGATCATAAATATCTATTAAATAATATTTTATTACGGGTATAATCACACAAATTTCATTTGCCGAAAGTTCGTTAGTAAGCGACACAAATGTATTGTAAAAACTTTTTTTGCGCTATACTTACAAAATTATAATACCAACGGACGCTAGTTAGTATAGATAGATAAATTTTAATTTTGTGGACTATACCTAGGCCAGAGCCCATACTAGGTACATTATAGGTATTTACATATATTTAAGAACTTAGAATCAATAATTCAAAACAACTGGGGTTATTGAAGTTAGTGTTAGTATGGATAACATGTTTGTGTAAATCACTTTTTGACAAACTTAATTACAAATTACATGAAATTGGACGTTCCTCAGTACGCCATCAAAAATTTATGTATATTTATTTGTGATGTATAATTACATAAAAAGCTCGCGAAAGTTCGTTAGCATGCGACCAAAAATGTTCTTGCAAATGAGTCTATCGTAAGGCGGTATAACCAACAAAGTGCCCGACTGGTTGTTAGTATGCGTCTGAAAATGTTCTAGTAAATTTTTTCGTGATGCGGTTCACCAAATTGCATGCAAATGTACGTTTGTTAGTATGCGATTGAAAATGTTTTGTAAATGATTTTTCGTGATGCAGTATAATTACAAAATTGCACGTGAATGTACGTTTATTAGTATGCGATCGAAGGTGTCTTTGTAAATGGCCATTTTGTGATGTGGTATAATGAAAATTACGCGAGCGAACGGTTAATATGCGACCTAACATGTCTTTTAAAATATTTTTTGATGTGGTATAATCACAAATTGCATGCGAATGGACGTTCATTAGTATGCGACCACAAATGTCTTTGTAAATGAATTTTTAGGTGCGGTATAATTACACAAATTGCAAGTAAATGGACGTTCGTTTATGCGACCTCAAATGTATTTGTAAATTACTTTTCGTGATGCGGTATAATTAACAAATTGCATAAATGGACGTTCGTTTGTGTGCGACTGAAAATTTTGTTAACATTTTGTGACGTGGTATAATCCACAAATTGCAAAGTGGACGTTCGTTAGTATGCGACCACAAATGTTTTGTAAATAACAATATTGTGTTTGGTATAATCACACAAATCGCATGCGAATGGGTTTATTAGTATGTGATAACAAATGTCTTTGTAAATGACTTTTCGTGATGCGATATAATTACACAAATTGCATGCGGATGCACGTTTGTTAGTATGCGATCGAAAATGCCTTTGCAAATGGTATTTTGTGATTGTATAATCACACAAATTGCATGCGAACGGACGTTCGTTAGTTGCGACGTAAGATGTCTTTGTAAATGACTTTTCGTGATGCGGTATAATTAACAAATTGCATGCAAATGGACGTTCGTTTATGCGATTGAAAATGTTTTTAGATAACATTTTTGTGATGTGTTAATCACACAAATTGCAAGTGAATGGACGATCGTTAGTATGCGACCGAAAATGTTTATTAAATAACATTTTGTAAATTTAATCACACAATTGCATGGAATAGATCTTCCTTAGTATGCGACCTAAAATGTCTTTGTAAATTACTTTTCGTGATGCGGTATAATTACAAAATGCATGCAAATGGACGTTCGTTAGTATGCGACCTCAAATGTTTTGTAATTTACAAATGTTAAAAACAAATTGCAAACGTATGAGCGATCATTAGTATGCAACCGAAAATTTTGTAAACTACTTTTATGTGATGCGGTATAATCACACAAATTGCATGCGAACGGACGTTCGTTAGCATCGACCGCAAATGTTTTGTAAATGTCGTTTTGTGATGCGGGTGTAAAATTGCCGCAAATGGACGCTCATTAGTATGCGAGCAAAAATTTTTAAATGGCTTTCGTGATGCGGTATAATTACACAAATTGCATACGAATCGCCGTTTGTTAGTATGCGAACGCAAATGTCTTTGTAAATCACTTTTCGTAATGTGATATAATCCATAAATTGCAAGCGAATGAAACTTCATCTGCGTGGGGCTGCATTACGTGCCGTATTCTTAGACAATTGTCAAGCTTTATCAACTAAATATCAGTTATTTAAACTGTCCTTTCCTTTAATTTATATTTAATATCAACCCTGAACGTCTTTATGTGAAAGATGGTGTTCAAGATTCTCTTTTAGCGGAATTTCGCTCTAAAAAAATTTTAGTTGGTTTTCTTACGTTTGCGAAAATCGTTTAAAGCTGGGGCAATTTAAAGGTGCTCGATCTAAATATTAAGTGGCACTTCATTAAGTTACACTTTAGAAAATAAGTGTCACTTATCTAAAGTATATGCACCGACAATTATAAAGAACCACTTAAATAAGTTTGGTAATTCTTGGGGATTTTAGTATATTACTATTGTTTAAATTAAATTTGTTTAACATTAGGATTTAAGTATACAAAGTAAATTAACATAAGTATTACGATAAAAATGTTTGTTTTTATCTTTTTATATAAATTAAATATAATAAAAATCTCTACAAAGGTGATTTACATATTTAGGTTTATTAAAATTAAAAATTGCAGTTAACAATGTGTACATATGTCAATTATAATTGTGAAAAGTAGGTATCGATTAATGTCTTCTATATACATTTGCATTCTGAACCCTATCTGCTAATAGTACAAGTGGAATCAGACCATCATGTATTAACTGTTCTAATTCGTGCCAATTAATATCTTCTTCATCAATACCTGGTTCGTCTTCATTATTTTTCCTAACAATATTGTATAGGACTGCAGCAGCTATAATAATTGCTTGAATAATTGTTACGGGCCAATTCAGCACTACGACACCAAGGGACGGATCGGAATCCGTGCGCGGCCTAGCTCTAGCCGGTTAGGGGTGGGTATGATAAAAGTCGTAGGTCGGGGTTGCTAAATGCCCTAAGATGACAATTATAATGGGTCGTAAACTTGGTAGTATGCCAAAAATCGGGTATGACGGCAAAATCAGGTGGGCACCACCAGTAATGTCACTGTGTTAGATATAATCGGGGTCTCGTTACTGGTCGAGCAAACGCCCCTGCACTTGTTATAATAAGAAAATATGATGGTAAAGAAAACTCACGGTGTAGAATGTACTGATTCGCCCTACTCACGCAAATTACTACAACAGAATAATGCACCTGGATTATACTCTTAACTCTATTTACAAACACATGGCTGAAAAGAACACATTAATTAAGTACAGTAAGTAACATGAACAAAGGTGTATATAAGCAAATGTAGGTACGGCGTATATGGAGTACGCCCCAACTACGATCAAATTAACTATGATAACTAACCAAAAGTAACAACTAAGTGTAAGTTCGCACTGGACAGGGCTACCAAAGATATACTTGTGAGTACAATTATTTCTAAGATGGGGGTAGGGTTGAATGCACCTGGGCCTCACGGCAGTACGGGTTCTTAGGTTTGACGACCAAAAGAGTGTAGACTATAGCCCGAAATATCACGTGTGTTACACCGGGTGCATGCAAACCTCCGGTAACAATGTGGACGTTAGACGTAAGTCTACTTGAACTATCTAGGCGCTACAACTGGTACAGTCTTACGTTACGAAACAAGTGGTACAATTTGGAAAAGTATCGCAGCTTTAAAATTTTACGGACTAATAGATATACAATGCGCACACAAGCGGCTTTCTGTTTTACTCTGTTGACTACAGTGAAAGTAGGGTAAATACGGGGCGAAACACACTATCTACTTTTAGCTTCACTGGCGGTAGATGCAAAAGAAAATTCTATAGTTCAGGGTAAAATATCCCAATACCAGCGTGCGAACCAGTTTGGTCACTTAGTAACTACTACAGTGCAACGCTTACCTTGAAGGGTTTGTGGGGTGAATCAGGTCACTATAGACACAGCGAGGAGAGTGGGTGTCGGTATAATGCAACAGCCCAACTAACTTTATCATAGGTGTGTGTTAATTTTTCAGGTTCCCGACTAAATCGGTTGATTACAGCGTACGGCAAATGTAATCTGAGGTCACTTTTCTTTCATCCAAATAAACTCCCACTATGAATTGGCATCTTATAGGCATAACAATGACGGTATATAACATCGGATGTTAGAGTGGACCTACAAAGATTAATTAAACACACCCCAAACGTAAAACGCGACTCGACACTTTTTAATTAATTTGACAATCATCTCCTGTCACTTTCTAGCCTTCTTCGCAATTTTGAAAAGGTGTACAGTTTACTTGACTGTCCTTTATCACAAATTGGCATGTTTAATATGCTCGCTAAAGTAAACTATACAATACTAAACGTTGAATTAAACCGAACGTTACACCTCCCTTACGTGAAGACGAAAATCCCATTTTCGGCTTGAGTAACCAAAACCTAAATCTAAAGAAAATCAACCTGAGAACACAAAACAAAAGAAAAACAAAACCAAAATATATCTACAACTAATCTGGATGGTGTTTAAGATCTTTGGCGTGCCATACACCTTTAGACATGCCAGTAGAATCGGACAACTCATATGTCGAATAAGACACTTTTTTACGAATAATAAAAAGTCCAACAAATTTAGGGGCTAATTTCGCGGAAAAATATTTCAACGCGTCAGACAAAACATAATTTCTTCTCCACACGGTATCACCAACTTCAAAATCTGCAGGACGCCTTCGTAAATCATATTTGATTTTGGCGCGATCATATGCCAGTTTAAGTCTCTTGACAATATCATCATAAATTTTCTGCATCGCAGCAGAACGCGATAGGAGATCTTTTCGATCAGCAAAATCAACACCATTTAAATCACGAGAATTATCAGGTACAACGGGACTTCCTTCAAGATTCATCTCACGACCAAAATTAGCAAAATATGGCGACATACCGGTAACTTCATGAATAGCAGTACGTACGGCGCAAGCTACTTTAGGTAAATAACGATCCCAATCTTTGTGATGATCTTTCACATACGACGACAACATAGTCTTCAAAATTCTATGTACTCTCTCAACCGGATTCGCTTGAGGATGATAATAAGCATTAAATATTATCTGAATTTTATACGAGGAGGCCAACTTGCTGAATTCCTTAGAACAAAACTGAACACCATTATCGGTAAGTAAATATTGCGGAGCACCAAACACTAAAATAACATTTTCTTCAAGACGTTGCACCACAGCTGATGCTGTAGCAGAACGCAACGGAAAAAACAATGAAAATTTCGTAAAACAATCGGTAACTGACAAAATATAGCAATAACCTCTAGAAGAACGCGGTAACGGACTTATAATATCACAAGATACCATCTGCCAAGGTTTCTTAACAATGGGGTGTCTGGACATTAGACCTGCAGGTTTCTTCTGCTCAGGTTTTTGCTCTAAACACACTTTACATGGTTCACATAACGAGTAACATCGGCTTTCATTTTCGGCCAATAATGTAAACGAGAAATACGACTAAAAGTCTTAAAAATACCTAGATGACCTGAAGTAGGCTCATCATGAAACTTTACTAAAAGATCTTTACGGCGAAATTTCGGGACAACTTCTCTCCAACAATCATCTTCTTCAGAAACATCCGGATAATCAACTTTCATCCGCTTATACAGAGTATCACCAACAATTTTCTAACTATTATAGACAATCGGTTTAGTCTGCACAAGCTTACACATACGATTATACCAGCAATCAATTTTCGAATTCACAGGAGGCTCCACCTCTTCACGCTCCTCCCCAACCACATTGACAACATTAACCTCAGGCACGGAACGAGATAACGCATCAGGTACATGATGGTCTTTACCCTTCCTATGTAAAATCTCAAAATCATGCTGCTGTAACCTAATAGCCCATCTGGCTAATCTACCTGATGACTCTTTCAAATTATTTAACCACACTAGGGAATGATGGTCCGTAATAACGGTAAACCTAGCGCCTTCAAGATACGGACGTAACCTCTCAATAGCCCAAATCACGGCTAAACATTCACGCTCGGTAACGGAAAAATTTCTTTCAGCTTTAGTAAGAGAACGACTAGTATAACATACAACATATTCTTGACCATCCTTGGTTTGACTTAGGACTGCGCCTAAGCCATAACCAGAGGCATCTTTTTGTACACAAAACGGTAAGTCAAAATCAGGACATCTAACTATAGGGGCGGAAATCAAATGGTTCTTAATAGTAGTAAACGCAACATTACAAATTTCGGACCAATCAAATTTACAATTCTTTCTAAGCAAAGCCGTTAACGGGGCGACAATTGACGAAAAATTCGGAATAAAACGTCTATACCACGAAGCCATGCCCACAATTCTCCTAACTTCGCTAACAGACTTCGGTAGCGGTATGTTCAGAATAGCGGTAACTTTTTCAGGATCAGGGAGTAATCCCTTACCATTCACAATGTATCCAAGATACTTAAGTTCAGGTTTGCAAAATTGACACTTCTCACGACTTAACGTCAGACCAGCATTACTTAAACGGGTAAATACTTCTTGTAGCATTTCGATATGTCTCTCAAAATCAGGTGTACATAGGATTATATCGTCCAAATAAACGAAAACGTAGGGTTCCAACTCGGGACCCAACACAGTATCTATTAAACGTTGCCACGTAGCCGGAGCATTATGTAATCCGAACGGCAAACGACAAAATTCAAATAAACCACGGTTTGATACCGTAAAAGCTGTATACTGACGGGATTCCTTAGCAACAGGGACCTGCCAATACGCTGACTTAATATCTAACGAAGTAATATACTTTGCATTACGAAGACGATCTAAAATAGACGAAACATATGGCAAAGGATACGCGTCCTTCTCCGTAACTTTATTAACTTGACGAAAATCTACACAAAATCGAAACGTATTATCACGCTTCTTCACCAACAAAATCGGACTAGACCAAGCGCTGTTCGATCGCTCCACCACACCTAACTTTAACATCTTCTCCAATTCGTCATCAATATGTTTTTGCATAACCGGCGACACCGGATAATATCTCTGCTTAATCGGTTTCGAAGAGGTATTAATTTCGTGTTGAACTAAATTCGTGCAACCTAGAGATTCACCAGAATGTTTAGCAAAATGTTCATTCACCAGCCGTTCTAATTTCCGACGTTGTTCGCAAGACAAATCATGAGCCGACTGTAAGACAGAATTACTCAACGTATCATCAACAGACAAAATATCAGGATTAGTAAACTGCCATTGACCTTTCATAATATCTGGGACTAAACCAATAGACGACCAAAAATCAATTCCTAAAATTAACGGATGCTTAACGTCAGGCATAACTAATACTTCAACAGTAACAGTTCGTTCCTTCAAAGTAATCGGTAACATAATTGTCCCCAAACTATTAACTTTTTCACTATTCGCTACGGTACAGGCGGGACGAGAATCTTTTCTTATCGGTAACTTCAACAAACATAATAAATCCCAACCTGTCGAACCTAAAATTGTTCTACTAGCACCAGAGTCTAAAAGTCCAAGTAACTTATAACCCAAAATATCAACAGTAACATGAGGTCGCGCATCGGGTGTAGAATTCTCAAAAACATAATCCAGAATAACTTTATTCTTAACGAAATCGGCATTCCTAACCTTAACTAAATTTTGTACATAAAAAGTCGAGTTAGTAAACGTACGGGACAAAATTGCTCGACCATTCAATTTCCCCCTCGGGCCGTTTCCCGAAAATCTACGACACTTATTGCAAGTATTCACGGTAAAACCAGGATTTCCACAACGGTAGCAATATTGACGACGGCGCGGTACATCACATTGACTGGCTCTGTGATAACTTTTATCACAATTCCAACAACGGAGTGTTTTCTGACGGATATCGCCTCCAAACCTTCGACCTGCAGTTGTAGCAACTTCGGTAGTGCATAAATCACTAGAAGAACCCATATAAGCTAAATCAGCTTCCAAATCTGTGCTACGACGAGAAGGCGGTACATAAGTATTGTTGCGATCCACTATTAGGCAACCCGTCAAACATACAAACGCTCGGGGCACAGCGTGTTCTCAAGGATTCCAGAATTCTTCTAGAAATTACGGGAGCATGAGTCATCCTTGTAATCCAGAGTATATATAAGACCGCTAATGAATGCAAGAGTCAGTCTATACTAGAATGTCGTATATAAATTATAACGTAAAGTAATAGTAGTTTTGAGCTTTTAGACGTATACATAAATGTGATATGCTGTGTCTAATGTACATGCAGCTTGTAGTATACATAAATAAATAGAAGTGTATAAACAAATAGTTGTGTTTGTGTTGTTAATGAACCTATGGTAAAGGAGTTAGTTTAAGAAGATATTAGTGCTTGTAAATTCATTAGTGTAATAGTACTTCATTGTTAAGTGTCCTGAAAACATCTATAAATAAGGCATATACTGTTAATTAGACTTGTGAACAGTGAGTAATAAAGACCATTATTATTACTTGTTTTAAATTAAAGAAACGCGGTAGTAGTAGCCCGTTACACTGGTGTCAGGCTGTGTTGGGTGATTAATTAAGTCTAAAGACATTTGAGTAGTTTGTATATGCCAGTTACAAGAAATCAAAGTAAGATGGAGGCAGAAACTGTAATGAATTTCCTCAAAGATTTTAAATCCGGTATGGAGGAAAGGTCGGCTAAACTAGAATTGACGCTTAGTGAAAATGCTGAGAAAATGGAGGAGAGGTCGGCTAAACTGGAAGTGACACTAAATGAAAAGTTTACTGAAAATGCTGCAAAAATAAATGAAAAGTTTACTGAAAACGCTGAGAAAATGGAAAGGTTAAGTTAAAATGCTGCCAAAATGGAAGAAAAGTTGAATGAAAGTACAGCCACGTTAGAACAAAGATTAATGGAAAGTTCCATTGCATTGAAAGAGGATTTCACTGAACAGGTAAAAACAGTTGAGCAAAAGTTGGATAATAAATTGATAAAAATGGAAGAAGATGTGATGAGGCTGCAAGAACAAGTGATTTCACTAACAACGCGACCACTTGAATTATCAAGCCAAGTTGTTAATCAGAACATTCCAGAAATAAGAACCATGGAAAGAAGCGAGTCATTTCCGTCTAAATTTAAAGTAAAACCACCTACATTCGATGGTAAAACACCTTGGCCCACATATTTGAAACAATTTGAAGCTGCTGCAATAGCCAACGGTTGGTGCAACAAAGAGAAGGCTATCTCCTTAATAGTGGCCCTACGGGGGGAGGCTCTTAACATCTTACAAACGATTCCCGATCACCAGCAGAATGATTACGGCCTCTTAACATCAAAGCTTGAGATGAGATATGGAGATGCTCACCTTCAACAGGTTTACCACGCACAAGTTAAGAACCGCTCGCAAAAGACAAGTGAAAGCCTGCAAGAATTCGAAGCTGACATTGCCAGGTTAGTTAGATTGGCATACCCAACGGCACCAGACAGCTTCCTCGAACAACTTGCTGTCCAAACATTTGTGGATGGCGTTAAGATGGCGAAATACAGCAAGCGCTAAGACTAGCACGGCCAAAAATGTTGGATGACGCACTGGCCCATGCGCTTGAATTTGAAGCAGCTAAGCAGACATCACACAGGATGGGTCACAAAGTTCGGTCTGCCTTAGAGGAACCTGGTCAAGCTCAGAACAACATAGATGAAATAGTCAACCGTGTAGCAGAAAGGCTGGAACTACAACGACCGCGGAGATGGCGTGTGCGATGCTGGAACTGCAGTGAAGTTGGTCACATACAGAGACGCTGTACTCAACCAAAAAAACAACCGGTTGAGCAGCAGGAAAACTAAAGCAAGTCGACGTAAGGGGGCGAACGTCGACAGCACAACGTAGTGCCCCGGAGATTATCATCCGTGCTGCATCGTCAATGGGAAGTCTGAACAGCATTTATATCGATGGTAGAATTAATGGTAGAATTGTCCGATTACTTGTGGATACAGGAGCGACAAGAACTATTGTGAGACCAGATTTGGTTGGTCATGGAAAAGTGCTACCTGTATCGGTGTGTCTCCGAACGGCAAGTGGTGAGAAGATTGGTACTCACGGAGAGACTGCCGTTATGTTGACAATTGGGGACAAATCAATTAATCATCGAGTGTTGGTAGCTGAAATTACAGAGGAAGTGATCTTGGGAATGGATCTCATGAGAGAATATGGGTTTCATGTAAACATGAAAGAAAATGTGCTTCGGATAGATGATGATGAGATTCCATTTCAAGGTAGGAGTAACCAGACGATGCAAGTTCGAATGATTTGCGATATGAAAATACCCGAGAAGGCGGAAATGATAGTAATGGGACGCCCGGATGGTACGCTCCGGGAAGGACAAGTATGCATGGAAGCAACTGAATCGGGAATGGGTCAGGAGGGACTTCTGATTGGAAGAACGCTGGTAAAGTCTCGAAATATGGTACCAGTAAGGGTGCTGAACATTAATCCCCATACAGTGACCCTGAAGAAAGGCATGATTGTGGGAAGTTGCATTCCAGTATGTCATATTAAACGTTATGTGGACGACACGAAAAATAAACCAACCAACGGTTGCTCACAGAAATTGCTGGATATGTTGATACCCTCGTGTCAAGGATTAAATGGCGACCAACTGGGCAAGGTAAAAGAACTGGTCGAACGATATCGAGGTGTGTTTGCACTGGATGATAGTGAGAAAGGAAGGACGAATGTTGTGCAACACAAGATCAATACTGGAGATGCGCAACCGATAAGACAACACCCCAGGCGGCTTCCTTTGGCAAAACGTAAAGAAGCTGAGCAAATTATCACCGATATGGAAGTACAGGGAGTGATTGAACCCTCGAATAGTCCATGAGCATCCCCGGTAGTGCTTGTCAAGAAAAAGGACGGGTCGACAAGGTTTTGTGTAGACTACCGGCGGCTTAATAATGTGACAAAGAAAGACAGCTATCCTTTGCCCAGAATTGATGACACCATAGATACTCTATCCGGGTCTAAATGGTTTTCGACCTTGGACTTGAAAAGCGGATACTGGCAGGTAGGCTTGGAGCCAAACGATAAAGAAAAGACTGCGTTTACAATTGGAACTGGATTATGGCAGTTCAAGGTCATGCCATTTGGATTATGCAATGCTCCTGCTACTTTTGAACGATTGATGGAGTCGATACTGCGTGGATTGTCCTGGAAAACATGTCTGGTGTACCTAGACGACGTGAGAGTGTTAGACGGGTCTTTTGAAGAACACCTTAAGAACCTAGAGGAGATATTCCAAAGATTACGTGGGGCAAACCTTACATTGAGCCCCAAGAAGTGTCACCTATTTGGAAAAGAGGTGAAATACCTAGGACATGTCGTTTCGGAGACCGGAATAAGAGCTGACCCTGACAAAATAAAAACGGTACAAGAGTGGCCTACACCAGCAGATATACACCAACTACGCAGTTTTCTGGGATTGTGCACATATTACCGACGTTTTATACTTGGGTTTGCGAACATTGCCAAACCGTTAACAAAATTAACCGAAGATGGACAAGAATATGATTGGAATGACGACTGCCACAGAGCATTTGAACAACTGAAACGGCTACTAGTTACAGCACCAATTTTGAGTTATCCACGGATGGAGGGGAAATTTGTGTTGGATACCGATGCACCTGAGCCTCACGGCAGTACGGGTTCTTAGGTTTGACGACCAAAAGAGTGTAGACTATAGCCCGAAATATCACGTGTGTTACACCGGGTGCATGCAAACCTCCGGTAACAATGTGGACGGTAGACGTAAGTCTACTTGAACTATCTAGGCGCTACAACTGGTACAGTCTTACGTTACGAAACAAGTGGTACAATTTGGAAAAGTATCGCAGCTTTAAAATTTTACGGACTAATAGATATACAATGCGCACACAAGCGGCTTTCTGTTTTACACTGTTGACTACAGTGAAAGTAGGGTAAATACGGGGCGAAACACACTATCTACTTTTAGCTTCACTGGCGGTAGATGCAAAAGAACATTCTATCGTTCAGGGTAAAATATCCCAATACCAGCGTGCGAACCAGTTTGGTCACTTAGTAACTACTACAGTGCAACGCTTACCTTGAAGGGTTTGTGGGGTGAATCAGGTCACTATAGACACAGCGAGAAGAGTGGGTGTCGGTATAATGCAACAGCCTAACTAACTTTATCATAGGTGTGTGTTAATTCATCAGGTTCCCGACTAAATCGGTTGATTACAGTGTACGGCAAATGTAATCTGAGGTCACTTTTCTTTCATCCAAATAAACTCCCACTATGAATTGGCATCTTATAGGCATAACAATGACGGTATATAACATCGGATGTTAGAGTGGACCTACAAAAGATTAATTAAACACACCCCAAACGTAAAACGCGACTCGACACTTTTTAATTAATTTGACAATCATCTCCTGTCACTTTCTAGCCTTCTTCGCAATTTTGAAAAGGTGTACAGTTTACTTGACTGTCCTTTATCACAAATTGGCATGTTTAATATGCTCGCTAAAGTAAACTATACAATACTAATCGTTGAATTAAACCGAACGTTACATATTCGTAATTCATAGTCTGCAACCATATGCCAACACGGGAAATCTGCGTTTTAAAATACCAAAAGCACATTCAATTTTATTTCGTGTACGAATATGAGCTTCGTTTTACAATTGTTCAGCTTCTGTTTGTAGGTTTAACAATGGTGTCAGCAAGTAACGCTTCAAAGGATAGCCTTTATCACCTGTAAAATCAATTATACGAAATATATTTCCATTTGAAAGTTGTGTAATGTGCGTGTATACACAATAACACACAATGTGAAATTTCATTTCTTTCAAACATTCCTTTTATGTTTGAATGATTCAATATGGTGCTATCATGGCTTGAGCCAGGCCATCGAGCAACAACATTCAAAAAGTTACTATTGGGATCACAAATAGCTTAAACATTCATCGAAAAATATTCCTTCCTATTTCTGTAAATTTCAGCATCATTGCCACCTGAATTTGATCATCAAAACATGAAAAAAATTTGCAAGTATTACGCTCACCTGGCGATAATATTTTTACGTGGGTACAATCTAAAGCCACCACAACGTTAGGAAATCATCCGTTGCTGGGAATTTTATAAATATTGGGTATATCACAGCTATTGCTCTCGATACTATGTGTATTATCCTTCCGGCAGTTGAAGGATCCATTCCCATATAATCAGCTATAAAGTCTATATCACTCCCTGTAGCAAGGTACCTCAAACAGGTAAGTAACTGATTTATGGGAGACACACAATTGTTTCTGCGACCAATTTTATGTAGAATATTGGAATTAATTTTGCATATACTTACAGATCCATAAGAAATTCTGGTTGTTTTTCTAAATGGGGCAATAAAAATATCACCGTCTCCTTCATAAGGCGAAAGTTTTTAAAAATTTATAATCCGGCAAACTGTGGTAAAAGTTTTGCCTTTCAATAATATTTCTGGGTATTCCAAATTCTATTCACTCAATTTCATCTAAGTCATCAAACAATTCCATATCCATTATAAAATTCATAATTGCTATTTATATGTAATAATTAAAAATTAGTTTTTTATCCGTGGACAGAAGAGTCAACATCACATAACCTCAAAAAACGGGTAAGTGCTACTTAAACTACCACTTAATATAAGTTATACTTTAAGTATCACTTAGCTACGGTGCAGCAGAACTTAAGCTTTAAGTGAAACTTAAAGCCTTAAGCGTGACCGGTGCAGTTGGACGTTAATACTTCAATCAATGCATCTACTTTATAATATCGTACTGTCTGTATATCTTAAATCTTGACCTATGTAGAACGTATGCAGGATGTGCAATATCCGATAACGTGATTATAATTGTGGAAGAATACACTGTTTTAATTTCATTTACGCTAACAAAGTAGCAGGTGAGTAATTTTAGTGTATTTTATATAATTAAATAATTATCTTGCTTAATTTCATTTTAATTAAACCATGGATTTATGCGTTTTTCTTAAAAAAGTAAATGAGATAGTAATTTTCTAATATGAAATGCATGATTGCTTTTGTTATAGACTATGTTTATTTACACAGACAATTAAGGCAGGTTTTATTTAAAAACGGTTTTATTAAACTGGTTTTATAACATCCATTTTCACGTATAATTGGAAAGGGTGTTATTTAGGACCTAAAACTAAGGTGACCTGACGTCCCGCTTTTGACGGGACAGTCCCGATTTTTCACAATTTTTCCCGCGTCCCGCGACGTTTTTCGAAAGTCCCGACTTTTAGAATTAAGTGTGGACATTAGAAAAATCAAAATTAAGTGTTGAAACTTTGAAAGCCATTTTATGTGTCAAATATAATTTGACAAATTCTTGTGAAGATTTTTACAATATTTTAAAAAATGACAACAATCTACTGAAACAAATTCACTCAAATAAAAAATATGTCAAGGAATAAAAATATTATACATTTTTTATATTTATAAATTGTACTTACGTTAGAAATAAAAAAACATTACGATATTATTTTTATTCTGTATGAAAAAAATTTTTGTTGATACCCCATCTATCTGGTCGCCTTACCCAAAACCCAACTGGTCTGTAACTTTTAATCCGTTGTCAGTGATACCAATGGTATTTTCTAAACAACGTTTTTAATATTTCTGTATTATCTCTTTGGCATATATTAAGATTACATATTGCAGTCTTTAAGTTTAAGTATAATTTTAATAAAATATTTTTAGGTTTATCTAGTCGGCTATTGATACGCTATCCAAAATTTGGGTCAATTGCGCGGGTTGGCAATACTGCTTTATAAACCGGTGTTATTTGCAGGAGTGTTTACGGCTTTTAAAACCGGTGTTCACTAAGTCACGTCTCTTGCCGAAGCGGTATAGTTTTATTAAACCGGATTCGTAAAACAGGCGTTATTTAGTGTTTACACGTGACTTAACACCTGTTTTATGAACAACTAGTTATAATAAAACCTGTGTTAACGGTCTGTGTAAACGTGGTCATAGTCTATTTAAATTTCAGATTATTTGATTGGTAGGATCATAATAGATAAGTTGAAATTTTTATTATTAAACAATTATTATTGTCTATAGAATTGAGCGTTTATTAATTTATGAAAAATTTTGTAACTTTTTTATACTTAGGGCCGGTATTATAGGTGTAGATTAAACTATGGATTGTCATTTAAACTCAAGATTAACGTTAATCCTTGTTTTATAAGTGCAGTTTAACTAGATTCGGTAGTTTAAACGGCAATCGGTAGATGAATCTAGTTTAATCTTTAGATTGTGGTTTAAGTTTTAACTTAACCTAACTTTCGATAATTGTATGCTAGACTTAATTGTTAGTTATTCGCTTGAGTTTCATGTATTTGGTATGCTAGATTTCATTTCTATGTAATATTAAATATTTTTATGGTTGATGCTGATGAAGAAATTATACATTTGATTGAAACCCCATGGAGACCAAGAGCTATCAGAGAACGACCTAATCACCTAGAAAAGTAGAATGATGAGGAATTTTTAATAAGATTTCGGTTGTCAAAGCAATCTCCGAGAGAAGTACTCAACCAGATACACCATTTATTACTTCGGTCGATCACTCAGTAAGAATACATGTACCTACTATAAGTGTATTATATATATATATATATATATATATATATATATATATATATATATATATATATATAATACAGAAGAATAATCCACATTTGGAATGCAAATGAATGCTTGATATATATTAATAGTTATTAAGATGAAATGAAAACCCAACTTTTATGCGTATTAGACGTAACGACCCGTTTAATTAAACTCCATTAAATTAATAAATAAATTACATTGGCTTCTAAAATTTATTTTAGTGGTTTTCAATTACTAGTTCGATTTGAAATGGTAATTCAACTTTAAATACAAAGTTGGGTTTTCATTTCATCTTATCATCATCATCATTAGGTCTTCAGTCCTAGAACTGGTTAGACGCGTACCATCATTGTTCCCTATTCTGAACTAACCTACAGATTTCCCTGAAATATGCACAGTTTGCATCTATAACTGTCTGATCTAGGTCTACATCTACCTCTTTTTTCCTATCTCTGCTTGTAATATATCACATACTATTCCCCAAAAATGCCTTAGAACGTATTCCGCCCTACTATTTCTCTTTTTCCCCAGATATCCTTGTTCCCCTACTATTTCTGTAACTTATTTGTTATTATCTTTGTCTGTCCATGCTATCGTCCTCATACATCTGAAGCACAGCATTTCAAAAGGCTGCTACCGTTTTTCTGTCTGCGTTTCAGACTGCCCGTATTTCCTAGGTATACTGTGCTGTGCTCCACACATATGCTTTCAACAATTTTCTTCTTATTCTATGTTTGTTGTCTTTCCTCATAGGCGCTGTTCTTTCTTGTTAGATGCAGTTCGATCACTTTCTATTGTTTTACAGTTACATGCCCAATTTCTCCGACCTTCAATGGTTGTGAAGGGAGGTAAGCAGCCTGTGGCTGCCAAGTTCCCCCAACACTTAACCATTTGGCGATTTAATATATTTTCCAATTTATCTTTTCGCACAGTCAACATTAGTTGCAGGTATTTTGCAACCAACAAATAGTTGTTTATACTAATCATCAGATTTATCTGCGCTTATTTTTTCGTCATTAGGTTTTCCGTTTCAAAACTGGTTGGACACGCACCTGCACTTATTTATATTCTGAGCTAGCCTACATAGTTCCCTAAAATTCTCACACAGCATGTGTATTCAGCTCGTTCCCTTTCTATTGTTTTCTAAGTTTATACCCTATTTTACCGAGATTCAGTGAAGGAGGTTAAGCAACCTGTGGCTACCAAGATCCCCCAACACTTAGACATTTGCCGATATAATGGTTTTCCAGTAAATCCTTTCACACGCTTAACATTATTCGAGAATATTGCCCAACCAATTCTTGTAGTTACTTATAATAATCATCATGTTTAAACACAGTTATCTTTTCGTCATTAGTTTATCCATCTTGGGATTGGTTGGATGCGTACCTCCATTGATTTCTATTCTGGGCTAGCCTCACATCTCCCTGAAACCTCTACAGCCTACATCTTTTACTATCTGTGTGCAGTAGTCTAATCTAGGTCTGCCTCTTCTTCACTTTTTTCCTATCTCTGCTTCTAATATATTCCGCACTATTCCCTCATGCCGTAGTATGTGGCCTATCATCCTATCTCTCCTATTTTTACCGTTTTCCACATATTTCTTTCTTCCCCTACCATTTTAGTACCTCTTCGTTCTTAACTTTGTCTGTCCATGATATCTTCATCATACGCCTGTAGCACCACATTTCAAAGGCTTCTACCTTTTCTTGTCCGCTTCTCCTACTGTCCAGGCTTCACAGCCGTACAGTGCTGTGCTCCACACATATGTTTTAAGCAATCTTTTCCTTGTTTCTATGTTTGTGGTCTTTGAGCACAGTAGTTGCTTTTCTTGTTAAATGTAGCACGACCTTGTGCTAATCTTTGTTTTATATCTTTTGTGCTTTTCCCATCTTGCGTTATTTGGCTTCCTAGGTAGCAGAAATCCTTAACCTCTTGTAAGTTCGTGTTAGATACTTGTATTCTTGTTTTTGATTTATTTTCCCCACTTTTGCAAACTAAAACTTTAGTTTTAGTTTTGTTAATTTTCATACCGTATCTCTCTGTCAGAACCGTTTCCATTTCATTAAGAGCAGCTTCTAACTCTTCCTTGCTAGATACTAATACCGCTATATCATCTGCAAATCTAAGCATATCAATTTTTGTTTTTGCATTTGACAGTATTCATTGCCTCTTCTATGTACAAGTTAAAGATCAATGGGGATAGGGCACATCCCTGCCTCACCCCTTTCCTAATGTTTACTTCTCTACGTTCCTGCTCTAATTCTATTACTGCTGTTTGCTCTTTGTATAAGCTATGTACTATTCGTCTATCCCTATAACTCATTCCAATCTTTTTGAGTATTTCAAACATTTTTTCCAATTTACCTTGTCGAATGCTTTTTCCAGATCTACAAACCCTATATACATGCTTTCCCTTTTCTATTGTTTTCTCCATTATCACTCTCAGAGCTAAAATAGCCTCCCGCGTTCCCCTGTTTCGCCTAAACCCAAATTGGTCTTCTCCTAGTATTTCTTCAGCTCGTTTTTCCATTCGTCTTTGCACAATTCTAGTTAATATTTTGACACGTGTGCTGTCAAACTTATTGTTCGAAAATTTTCACATCTATCCGCGCCTTTCTTTTTGGTATAGTTACTATGATGCTACGTTTGAAATCTTTGGGTATCTCGCCTGTCTCATACATATAGCTTACAAGTTGGAAGAGACGTTCTGTTACTGCTTGTCCAGCGGCCTTTAGAGTTTCTGCTTGCATCTTATCTGTACCCGGCGCCTTACCATTTTCAGACTCTTTAATGCTAATTCAAACTCGTCTCGAAGTATAGGATATCCTAAGTCATCATTTTCAATGTCTGATTCCTGTTCTAATGCAGTTAGTTCCTCTCCTGCATATAAATTCTCTATCTTTTCTTGCCATCTACTCACTTTCTCTACGTTTTCTATAATGACGTTTCCTTGTGCGTCCCTTATATTTTTACTATACGGTTTTATATCCCTAAAATTCATTCTAATTAATTTGTATGCTTCGTCTGTCTTTCCTATTTCCATCTTAGTTTGTACCTCTTTGCACTTTTCATCAATCCATTGTTCTTTAGCTTTCCTGCATTTTCGAATAATTTCCCATTTTATGGCTTTGTATCTTTGTTTTCCTGTTTCGTCTGATTTATTTTTGTATTTTCGTCTTTCTTCTATTAAATTCACGATATCCTTTGTTATCCATGGTTTCTTATTTTCTTTTTGTGTATACCCCAGAATATCTCTGGCCGCCATGTCTATAGGCTGGATTTAATGTTATTCCATTCTATTTCTACATCCTTAGTTTCAGATATTTTCCCGATATCATTCAGCAATTCATTTGACTTTTTTTCGAATCTTACTTGAATATCTTTATCTTTTAGTTTCTCTAAGTCCAAGTGCCTTTTTCCGTTCCTTTTTTTCAGATTTTTAAATTTAAGTGCGGCCTTCATAATTACGATGTTGTGGTCAGTATCTATATCTGCTTCTGGGTAGCTTCTACAGTCTTTTACTTGATTCCTAAACCGTTGTCTAACAAGAATGTAATCTATTTGATATCTTCCTATATCTCCTGGCATCTTCCACGTATATCGTCTTCTAGCATGGTGTTTAAATAATGTGTTTGTGATAATTAAATTGTTCTTGTCCCAAAATTCTACCAGCTTATTTCCCGTCGTTTTTCGTGCCTAAACCAAATAAACCTACTACCGCTCCTTCCCTACCCTCACCTACCACGGCATTAAAATCCCCCGTAATTATTAAATTTTCAAGTCCTTTTACGTATCTTAATATGTCTTCGATATCTTTGTAGATGGCTTCTACCTCTTCGTCACTGTAGCTAGACGTGGCCATGTATACTTGTATTATTACTGTGTTTACCGATTTAGATTCTAATCTAACCATGAGTACTCTTTCGTTCTTTTGTAAGTAATTTTCTACACAGTATCCTATCTTTTTCCGCATAACTATCCCCACACCCAAATTTCCTTCCTCTGCTCCTGTATGAATTACCCTGAAGTCTCCACTCCAAAATCCCCGCCTCTGGCCTCCGAACTTCGCTGATCCCTACTATGTCTAGTGATAACCTATTCATTTCGATTTTTAGGTTCTCTAGCTTACCTACTTGCTTCATACTTCTAACATTCCACGCTCCGACTCGCAGAATGTTCCCTACTCTTATTTTTAACTTTCCGATCGCATCCTCCGAAGTAGTCCCCTCCCGGAGATCCGAATGGGGGACTATTTTAACTCCGGAATCTTTTACCCCAGAGAATGCCATCATGTTTGTATCAATTTAAGTACGCTGTGTACTTGGGGGATTAATGTGGTGGTTTCCCGTTGCCTTCCACATCGCGGTAGTGTGTCTTAGACTGCCATACCGACCCCTATGGTCTCTGCCAATCTAAGTACCGAAAGAGCCGCTGCCCTCTTTCGGGGACCTGTCTTAGTCTGGTTCCTCACTAACGACCCTACTACTTTGGTTGGACCTGCAGTTTGGCTCTTTGGCTCATTAGAACACGCAAGCCATTTCACCTGTTCTAGTAATTTAGAACTTCGGCAAGGTGCAGGTCCATTCGAAATGGATTTCATCTTAATAACTATTTATATATATATATATATATATATATATATATATATATATTGCCGTGGAACTACCTTAATCGCCCCTCACGAATTAAAAATACATTCGAAAATTTTATTAATTTTCCAAAAATCGAAAATTGCACACAGTAGAAAAATTTAATAAAAAAAATAATCTCTTCATCACCTTAATTCTTCTTTAGTTCCCAGGCTAGCTCAGTTGGGCCTCCTCTCTTCCTAGATTCACTATTATACTCTGTATCGTTCACGCACACTCTCAATAAAACCACAAAATAATACAACATCATACAATATTTATTTACCACTATTTACAAATAAAATTCAAGATTATCCACTTTTCAGAGATCAAGTTACACCTCAATAAATCCTATTTTTGTACTGTCTTGGATTTTAATTTAAAATATCAAACACATTAAATATACCCGGAGTAAATGGACCCTGAATAATACCTTATTCTTTCTTTATTTATAATTTATTTTGAATTAGTATACTCTGGAGTATGGTGAGCTCATGATAACCCAGTTAATTATGAATAATGTATGCTTTTGTACTTCGCATACTCTTACAACAAACAAAAAAAACCCATGTACTCGTAACAATAAAAATTTTAAATTCCTGATGGAACGTTAATAAGCTTTATATACACCTTTAGATTTCTATTCAAATACCATAATAAAGTTAGTTATACGTATTATTTTCAATACGCAAAATAATGCACAATACCTTCAAATTCACTCTCACACGTCACACAATTTTCATAGTTTCATAGTTTATAACAACAACAATTTGAAAGCGTTACCTGGAATTTCTTGAAGATCTCCACTCCGTTGACGATGCTGTTAAGTGGTTTCGCTCTGCTCTGCTAGCCGCTTCTAGCTATTTGTAGACGAACCTCATCTAGGTTGTGCTGTTTGCTCTGCCTTCACGGAGTATCCAAATCCAAATTAATTATACTTCTTTCATAATTGCGTACTTTAATTTAATTTAATTGAAATTTACGTTACATCACGTCACTTCACGGGCTTGTTTAAGATAAATGTTGCACCTCAAATTAAAATTTAGACTCGCCACTATTCACGTATCAAATTATGAGGCCAACACTGTACTATTTAATTTAAAAATATGTATACTTACAAACTCGTATTCTGAAGCGGTGAAAATACTAAGAGATCGAAGTTAAAAGAGAGAGCGATGCTAATTCTCTTCAAGTATTTATATGATTCCGAATGCCACCACTAGGCCGCTCTTCCCGTGAAAAAGCTAATTTAAAATAACACTTCCTCAAATTTTGTTTCAACCGTTTTCAAAATCTCCGAAATTTAGCGCATCGTTACGATATTTTCAGAAAAATTAACATTCAATATTCCCGTGTTTGTCTGATGTACAACTAACGATATCGACCAATAGTATATGCATTGAGGTTTTAAAAATTCCGCTTATATTAACGCTGTCCCTTTCTTATGCATATTATACGTTTCTTTCTAACCTTGTTTGAGTGGTAGAGAATCGATATTACTGTCCGCGTTTCAAATTTACTCCATGTGGACTGTGGACTGAATACGTGCTTTTTGACTGTCGTTTAACCAATATTCTTTAAAACTTGCTTGTTATCTATACAAATAAGGGGAACCTGACATTTCGAAAACATGCAGGTGTTAAATTAACCGCCGTTTCAACACAACATTTCTAAAAGTTGGCTTTTCATGGTATTTCAACCCAACCGATATATTTGTTTGTTACAACGAAAGCTATTCGCTTTAGATTTATTGATTTTTCATGCTTTTATTCGTATTAGACGTAATGACCCGTTTAATTAAACTCCATTAAATTAATAAATAAATTGCATTGGCTTCTAAAATTTATTTTCTTTACGAACATAACTAAATTTGATTCATTAATTGTAAAATTATGTTAATACTTGTTACTTTAAAATGAACTAAATGAAACAAATTTCGCACGTAAATTCTGGTTGTTTCCTCTATACAGGGTGTTTGAAATTACCTTGTTTATACTTAAATTTAACCTTTTAAAACCACTACAATATATATATATATACAAATTTTTGTTTTTTTTAGAAATCATGCTTCTTGCCCGTAAACACAAATATTAATTACATTGCGGTTTTATGCTTCTGAAAGCATGTTGATTGTTGCTGGATGAAAAAGATATATCGAAAACAGCCTTCAGTACATCTAGAGGACTAAAGACTAAGACAAGCACATTTCAAAGTACAATTTGACAATAGCGAATTTTTACAAAAAGAAATATCATTTTTAAGACACATAATAACACTCCAAAGAGTAATGCCAAATCCCAATAAAACAAATGCAATATTAAATTACCCTCTACCAAAAACAACCAAAGAAATTAAAGGATTTCTAGGACCTAGTGGTTACTACCGCAAATTCATTAAAGGTTACGCTCAGATAACCAAG
>JARFIW010000586.1:0-55406 GCA_036346225.1 Platerodrilus igneus | reverse complement strand
AAAAACAAGATGGCGGCGATTTTTAAAGAAATTTTGCCAGCCCCCAGTTGTCCGATTTGCTCCAAAACCTAGCACCATGTAGCTTAGAGCTAGCACCAGCTAGCACCCAAGTAAGAAAGCTAGTTTCACATTCTTAAAAACAAGATGGCGGCTAATTTTTAAAAAATTTTGCCAGCCCCCCAGTTCTCCGATTATGTTCCAAAACCTAGCTACACAACGTTTGCTTAATAGCTAGCGACTAGCTAGCACCAAAGTTGTAGAGCTAGCACCAAAGCTGTTTCAGAAATATGGCCAATTGATATTCGGGGGCTAACTTGACTAGCCCCCCAGTTGTTCGATTTGCTCCAAAACCTTGCACCATATAGCTTAGAGCTAGCACCAGCTAGCACCCAAAGTAAGAAAGCTAGCACCTTAAATTAACAAGATGGCGGCGATTTTTAAAGAGAATTTTGCCAGCCCCCAGTTGTCCGATTTGCTCCAAAACCTAGCACCATGTAGCTTAGAGCTAGCACCAGCTAGCACCCAAGTAAGAAAGCTAGCACCTTAAAAACAAGATGGCGGCGATTTTTAAAGAAATTTTGCCAGCCCCACTAGTTGTCCGATTTGCTCCAAAACCTAGCACCATGTAGCTTAGAGCTAGCACCAGCTAGCACCCAAGTAAGAAAGCTAGCACCTTAAATTAGAAGATGGCGGCGATTTTTAAAGAGAATTTTGCCAGCCCCCAGTTGTCCGATTTGCTCCAAAACCTAGCACCATGTAGCTTAGAGCTAGCACCAGCTAGCACCCAAGTAAGAAAGCTAGCACCTTAAAAACAAGATGGCGGCGATTTTTTAAAGAAATTTTGCCAGCCCCACCAGTTGTCCGATTTGCTCCAAAACCTAGCACGATGTAGCTTAGAGCTAGCACCAGCTAGCACCCAAGTAAGAAAGCTAGCACCTTAAAAACAAGATGGCGGCGATTTTTTAAAGAAATTTTGCCAGCCCCCCCAGTTGTCCGATTTGTTCCAAAACCTAGCACCCGTTTGCTTATAGCTAGCACTAGCTAGCACCAAAGTTGTAGAGCTAGCACCAAAGCTGTTTCAGAAATATGGCCAATTATATTCGGGCGGGGGGGGGCAACTTGACGCTAGCCCCCCCAGTTGTTCGATTTGCTCCAAAACCTAGCACCATGTAGCTTAGAGCTAGCACCAGCTAGCACCCAAGTAAGAAAGCTAGCACCTTAAACACAAGATGGCGGCGATTTTTTAAAGAAATTTTGCCAGCCCCCCCCCAGTTGTCCGATTTGCTCCAAAACCTAGCACCATGTAGCTTAGAGCCAGCACCAGCTAGCACCCAAGTAAGAAAGCTAGCAGCTTAAAAACAAGATGGCGGCGATTTTTAAAGAAATTTTGCCAGCCCCCAGTTGTCCGATTTGCTCCAAAACCTAGCACCATGTAGCTTAGAGCTAGCACCAGCTAGCACCCAAGTAAGAAAGCTAGCACCTTAAAAAAAGATGGCGGCGATTTTTAAAGAAATTTTGCCAGCCCCCAGTTGTCCGATTTGCTCCAAAACCTAGCACCATGTAGCTTAGAGCTAGCACCAGCTAGCACCCAAGTAAGAAAGCTAGCACCTTAAAAACAAGATGGCGGCGATTTTTAAAGAAATTTTGCCAGCCCCCCCAGTTGTCCGATTTGCTCCAAAACCTAGCACCATGTAGCTTAGAGCTAGCACCAGCTAGCACCCAAGTAAGAAAGCTAGCACCTTAAAACCAAGATGGCGGGGTTTTTAAAAGGAATTTTGCCAGCCCCCAGTTGTCCGATTTGTTCCAAAACCTAGCACCCGTTTGCTTATAGCTAGCACTAGCTAGCACCAAAGTTGTAGAGCTAGCACCAAAGCTGTTTCAGAAATATGGCCAATTATATTCGGGGGCAACTTGACGCTAGCCCCCCCCAGTTGTTCGATTTGCTCCAAAACCTAGCACCATGTAGCTTAGAGCTAGCACCAGCTAGCACCCAAGTAAGAAAGCTAGCACCTTAAACACAAGATGGCGGCGATTTTTAAAGAAATTTTGCCAGCCCCCCCTAGTTGTCCGATTTGCTCCAAAACCTAGCACCATGTAGCTTAGAGCTAGCACCAGCTAGCACCCAAGTAAGAAAGCTAGCACCTTAAAAACAAGATGGCGGCGATTTTTTAAAGAAATTTTGCCAGCCCCCCCCAGTTGTCCGATTTGCTCCAAAACCTAGCACCATGTAGCTTAGAGCTAGCACCAGCTAGCACCCAAGTAAGAAAGCTAGCAACAAGATGGCGGCGATTTTTTAAAGAAATTTTGCCAGCCCCTCCCAGTTGTCCGATTTGTTCCAAAACCTAGCGCCCGTTTGCTTATAGCTAGCACTAGCTAGCACCAAAGTTGTAGAGCTAGCACCAAAGCTGTTTCAGAAATATGGCCAATTATATTCGGGGGGGGGCAACTTGACGCTAGCCCCCCCCAGTTGTTCGATTTGCTCCAAAACCTAGCACCATGTAGCATAGAGCTAGCACCAGCTAGCACCCAAGTAAGAAAGCTAGCACCTTAAAAACAAGATGGCGGCGAACTTGTAAAGAAATTTTGCCAGTCCCAGTTGTCCGATTTTCTCCAAAACCTAGCACCCGTTTGCTTATAGCTAGCACTAGCTAGAACCAATGTTGTAGAGCTAGCACCAAAGCTGTTTCAGAAATATGGCCAATTATATTCGGGGGGGGGGCAACTTGACGATAGGCCCCCCCAGTGCTCCGATTTGCTCCTCCAAAACCTAGCACCCGTTTGCTTATAACTAGCACCAAAGTTGTAGAGCTAGCACCAAAGCTGTTTCAAAAATATGGCCAATTATATTCGTTGGGGCCAACTTAACCTATGTTTGATTCGGTTCAAAAAATCGAACCGAACCCTACTAAAAAGTTTTGGAACCGAACCGAACCTACGGCAAGATTCAGTTTGGTTTGGTTCGAGTCCATCTCTACTCCGAATTGTTCCAAAACTAAGTAGGTCTAGCCTTGCTGTCGCTCAATTGGATAAACTAACACTTCAAAAACATGAACATCATCATCATTTTGTTTTCGACCTTACTTAAGTTCGGTTTGACGCAGCTCTAACTCCTTTTCTATTCTGTGCTAATTTAATAAGTTCTATCTACCCTTCATAACCTAAATTTCTAATAATTTGACTAATATAGCTTGGTCTAGGTCTTCCTATATTCCTCTATATTTTTTCTGGCTTCCTGGGTCTACATAGATATTGGCAACCTGATGGTTGTTAAAGAACTCCAACATGTTTACATGATTCCCATTTATCAGGAAATGAAATATTACCTGGTTACCTCCTCAAAATAAAGAAAAAGTGTTAAATTATGTTATGGTAAGGCTTAAGCGACAAATCGCTGTCAACATGCCTGAACCCTAACACGAACAGGGTGATTTATTATCAATGTCACTTTATATCACTAATCACATGGTTCGATTACTGCTCGTAAGAAGAACCAAGACGAAACTAACGAGAGCTGCAAATAGAATATTGGCGTTTAATTGATATCATAACAATCTATATCATATAACAATTCTATTTAGACATAAGTAGAAATTATTTGTGAAGATGAACAAATCTTATGGAAGTGTGCTGAAGTAAATCCTATTACTTTGTGTCTTCCATACCGGTGTTTGAAATTGTACTTCAGACATATTAGTTTTAATACCTCAAAATGGTCTTCGCGCATGATGAGTAGAAAAAAAATTGTGTAAAAATCAAAATTTTACTTGAAAAGAACGCAACACTTTTAATATATTTATACATAACTTAAATTCAAAATACATTGAAATAGACGGAATTATTGATTAATACAATTTACTCTAATTTATATATCAATAGTTTCGCTTCAATATATATATATATATATATATATATATATATATATACAGGGTGATTTTTAGTGTGGCAACGGTCGATAACTCCGTTATTATAAAAGCTACGTAAACCAAATTTGGAGGCATATTAGGCATGCCTAAAGTGCACATTCTAGAAATATGTGGAAGCATACAGGGTGTTTCATAATTCCAGGGCATATTAAACTTATATTTTTTTAAATGGAACACCCTATACATTATTACATTTTTGAAAAGCCCATAAAAAGAGCTTTAATTTGATATCAAATTGTAACTGTCTATTTCTTTTAGTTTTGAGATATTCAACTGTTTTAGAAAAATGACCCCAATTGGATACATTGTCACTGCACTAATACACAACTTATGTTAATTTTCAAGATGCAGAAAATTTTACCATATACCATAGTATATTTGTAAATATCACTTTTTTGAAATTTCTTACCAGTATACAGGGTGTGTCAGGTTTCGCAAAATGCAATTTTTAAAATTTTTTTTAAATAGGACCCTACCAATTTTATTGCTGCAATGGATAGTTCATTAAGTGCCCTTTCATTTTGTTAAGCATTCCCTATACCTAAATCCATTACTTTCTGAGATATTTTGATTTTCTTCAAATTTTATGAATGTTTTAATTTACATAACTAAAAATAACTTACTATTGGAGAATATTATAAAACAATTAATACATTTTGATTAACAATCAACTACAGTTATCCAATAACAATTTTCACTAAAGATATAACAACCTACAATAATACGCTATAAACAAAATTCTGCCAGATCAACAATATGCATTTTATAGAAAATGTTCAAGCAGGAAATCAGGCAGGCTTTGAAAAAATAACTATTACATGTAAAGTGTCATTTAGGTTTATTAATTGTAGTGTGTTGTCATTTAACAGGATATTCTCTTGGTATATTCTTGATGCAAGTAGGAAATTTTTTAAACTTGTTCCCAATACCCAAATTATACTTATTTGTTCGTCCACTGTAAAATTCATTTTGAAAACTCCTTCAAAGATTACATTTAAAACAAAACTGATAATGTGTTAAATGACAACACACTACAATTAATAAACCTAAATGACATTTAAATTGCAATTGTTATTTTTTCAAAGCCTGCCTGATTTCCTGTTTGAACATTTTCTATAAAATGCATATTGTTGATCTGGCAGAATTCTGTTGATAGCGTATTATTGTAGGTTGTTATATCTTTAGTGAAAATTGTTATTGGATAAGTGTAGTTGATTGTTAATCAATATGTATTAATTGTTTATAATATTCTCCAATAGTAAGTTATTTTAGTTATGTAAATTAAAACATTCATAAAATTTGAAGAAAATCGAAAATATCTCAGAAAGTAATGGATTTAGGTATAGGAATGCTTAACAAAAATAAAGGACACTTAATGAACTATCCATTATAGCAATAAAATTAGTAGGGTGCCATTTAAAAAATTTTAAAATTGCATTTTGCGAAACCTGACACACCTGTATACTGTGAAGAAATTTCAAAAGTGATATTTACAAATATACTATGGTATATGGTAAAATTTTCTGCATCTTGAAAATTAACAAAAGTTGTGTATTAGTGCAGTGGCAATGTATCTAATCGGGGTCATTTTTCTAAAAACAGTTGAATATCTCAAAAACTAAAAGGAATAGACAGATATAATTTGATATCAAATTAAAGCACTTTTCATGGGCTTTTCAAAAATGTAATAATATATAGGGTGTTCCATTTAAAAAAATATAAGTTTAATATGCCCTGGAATTATGAAACACCTGTATGCTTCCAAATATTTTTAAAATGTGCACTTTAGGCATGCCTAATATGCCTCCAAATTTGGTTTACGTAGCTTTTATAATAACGGAGTTATCGACCGTTGCCACACTAAAAACTCACCCTGTATATTACTGGTGGCTTTTAAATATGACCGTTTCACAAAAGTAATGCCACGGCTGCAATGATAGGTTAGGTTACTGTTAGAAATAGATATTATTATTAAAAAACAAAAAACACTTAACACGCATATCAGAACAGTATGCAATAGTTTTAGCAACTGTTCTGATATGCGTGTTAAGTGATTTCTGTTTTTTAATAATAATATCTATTTGTAACTGTAACCTAACCTATCATTGCAGCCACGGCGTTACTGGCGTGAAACGGCCGTTTTTAAATTTATCCCAGAACATTAATTGAACTTCGGCATAAAAATTAAGCAATTTTGTGTTTATTCTTTTTTACAAGTCTTTCACTACACCCATTCTTTCACCATATTACAAGCCAGTTTTTCATCAACTATATAGTATATTATTTAAAATTTTTTTTAAAAAATACAGAACACTATAGGAGCTGAGTGGCTCTCGCTTAGCATTGATGCCACTGAATACTGCTTTTTATATTACGTATCGTATACAACAATCTCATAAAGAAAGATATACTTAGATATAGAACCATTGTCGTACCGTATTTTCGGATAACATTTAAACAAATATATTTATAGAGTAGTACTTATATCGTTAGGGAATTTTAGAATATTATCTGTCATTTCAGAAAATACAATTAAATTTTATGGCATTTAGACACCTTCATCTAAAATATCAATTATTTCTTATAATCAACGTTTTAACGGGACATTCAGAATCCATTAAAATGTTTTCGCATTGATGAATATCTAAATGATGGTATAATCCCAAATGCATTGTAACAATGATTACTGAAGATATCCGGCGTGCTTCATGTTCGTCTACAAGAATATCGAAGCCAGTGGCACTCATTAAAACACAACCATGAAGAAGTCGATTTGTTTAGTGACGTAGAAAAGGGTTGAGTGAAACCCTTACAATTGCAAACCCTTTTAAACTACATGGTGATAGGTTTTGGAGCAACCGGAGCACGGGGGGTGCTAGCATCAAGTTGCCCCTTCCCCCCGGATATAATTGGCCATATTTCTGAAATGGCTTTGGTGCTAGCTCTATAACATTGGTGCTAGCTAGTGCTTGCTATAAGCAAACGGGTGCTAGGTTTTGGAACAAATCGGACAACTGGGGGGGCTGGCAAAATGTCTTTAAAAAATCGCCGCCATCTTGTTTTTAAGGTGCTAGCTTTCTTACTTGAGTGCTAGCTGGTGCTAGCTCTAAGCTACATGGTGCTAGGTTTTGGAGCAAATCGGACAACTGGGGGGGCTGGCAAAATTTCTTTAAAAAATCGCCGCCATCTTGTTTTTAAGGTGCTAGCTTTCTTACTTGAGTGCTAGCTGGTGCTAGCTCTAAGCTACATGGTGCTAGGTTTTGGAGCAAATCGGACAACTGGGGGGGCTGGCAAAATTTTTTTAAAAAATCGCCGCCATCTTGTTTTTAAGGTGCTAGCTTTCTTACTTGGGTGCTAGCTGGTGCTAGCTCTAAGCTACATGGTGCTAGGTTTTGGAGCAAATCGAACAACTGGGGAGGGGGGCTAGCGTCAAGTTGGTCCCCCCGAATATAATTGGCCATATTTCTGAAACAGCTTTGGTGCTAGCTCTACAACTTTGGTGCTAGCTAGTGCTAGCTATAAGCAAACGGGTGCTAGGTTTTGGAACAAATCGGACAACTGGGGGGGCTGGCAAAATTTCTTTAAAAAATCGCCGCCATCTTGTTTTTAAGGTGCTAGCTTTCTTACTTGGGTGCTAGCTGGTGCTAGCTCTAAGCTACATGGTGCTAGGTTTTGGAGCAAATCGGACAACTGGGGGAAACTGGCAAAATTTCTTTAAAAAATCGCCGCCATCTTGTTTTTAAGGTGCTAGCTTTCTTACTTGGGTGCTAGCTGGTGCTAGCTCTAAGCTACATGGTGCTAGGTTTTGGAGCAAATCGGACAACTGGGGGCTGGCAAAATTTCTTTAAAAAATTGCCGCCATCTTGTTTTTAAGGTGCTAGCTTTCTTACTTGGGTGCTAGCTGGTGCTAGCTCTAAGCTACATGGTGCTAGGTTTTGGAGCAAATCGGACAACGGGGGGGGAGCTGGCCAAATTTCTTTAAAAAATCGCCGCCATCTTGTTTTTAAGGTGCTAGCTTTCTTACTTGGGTGCTAGCTGGTGCTAGCTCTAAGCTACATGGTGCTAGGTTTTGGAGCAAATCGAACAACTGGGGGGGGCTGACGTCAAGTTGCCCCCCCCCGAATATAATTGGCCATATTTCTGAAACAGCTTTGGTGCTAGCTCTACAACTTTGCTGCTAGCTAGTGCTAGCCATAAGCAAACGGGTGCTAGGTTTTGGAACAAATGGGACAACTGGGTGGGGCTGGCAAAATTTCTTTAAAAAATCGCCGCCATCTTGTTTTTAAGGTGCTAGCTTTCTTACTTGGGTGCTAGCTGGTGCTAGCTCTAAGCTATATGGTGCTAGGTTTTGGAGAAAATCGAACAACTGGGGGGGGGCTAGCGTCAAGTTAGCCCCCGAATATAATTGGCCATATTTCTGAAACAGCTTTGGTGCTAGCTCTACAACTTTGGTGCTAGCTAGTGCTAGCTATAAGCAAACGGGTGCTAGGTTTTGGAGCAAATCGGTCAACTGGGGGGGGGCCAACTTGACGGACCCGAATTTCGTATCAGGATCGCATAAAACACTAGAGGTTGCAAGACACTAAATGGAGGTTTATATGATATGCTTCAAGTAAGTCATCTATAATACAGAAACAGGATATATCGAATAACCTAGATTAGTTATAATTAAACTCTGTGCAAGTAACGTAGAATAACCATTTATATAATTAATGCTAGGATGTAAAAGTGTCATATCGAATTTTATTAGAATCCATTACTTATTGTAATTTGTATTCGTGATTTCATGATGCTTTTGCTCAATATAAACACATTTTCAAGGCGTGTATCGACTAATCAATACATACAGCCAATCACCTCCTTTATCCTGCAACCTAGAAATTGCTTTGAATATTGGAGTGTTTGTAACAGAATAATAACAAGAAGTTGAAGAATTACATATATCGACATGAAAAATAATGATTTAAGCAAAATAACCTTTATTTATTTGTATTATCAGGGAATGGAATTTTTTAGGACTTGACTATGTAACGTGCCACTTCTTTACATTGCATAAATAACTACCATTTTTTAAACAATTATCTATTTCGGTAACTTAATGTAACATTTTTCACGTAGTAAATGTATATAAATACTTCCTTAAAGGATAATAAACCTTTAAATAGATGTATCATTGTCCCCTAGTAAAAATGTAAATAAATTTGGATATAATTACAGTATACTTGTGCAGGCCTCTGGTGTTTAGATGCCGTAATTATAAAGTTGAAGAAATAAAGACTTGTTCTTATTTAGAAGCGTAGTATAAGTAGTTCTATTGTTTTCCCGCGAGATGCTAGGAAATTTTCCTTAATATTTTCGAGTTTTGTTAGTTGGAGGTATGATATCATAAGGCTAACAGCAGATTGAAGTCGAGCGCTTCGAATATTTTATGATTTTGAAATCATCCTTATGGGAATTTATTTCGTAGTGCAATTATGAAACGTTAAGTGTTGTAGATTTGCTTAAATATTGATTGTTTATCGACGCACTAGTTTCTACCTCTTATGAGGGATATATTCTTCATTTTACTGCTGTCAAGCCACCTGTGGAATTTCGCCATATTGATCTTTTGGGTCTTTAGGGATCTTTAGGGTTTTTTTTGGTTGTTAATCTGGAATTTTACATTCTGGATCGTAGTTTATGGTAGCGCATTTGGTAAAAGTTAGAGCAGCCGTTGCACCTGGCTTCACATTGAATGCGGAAGGCGTTCTTGGATCCTAGGAACACGCAAGTTTTAATATCTTTTATGTGACGATTTACTTGTCTTATAATGATAAAAAGGGTTAAAATTTTTTTTTTAAAATTTTTTTAAAAAAAAAATTTTTTTTTAAAAAAAATTTTTTTTTTTTTTTTGGGGGGGTAATTTTTTTTTAAACCCCCCTTTTTTTTTTTTTAAATTTTCCCCCCCCAAAAAAAAAATTTTAAAAGGGGGGGAAAAAAAGGGAAATTTTTAAAAAAAATTTTTTTTTTTTAAAAAATTTTTGGGATTTTTTAAAAATTTTAAAAAATTTAAAAACCAAAAAAAAAAGGTAAATTTTAAAGGGTTAAACCTTTCCTTTAAAAAAAAGGGAAAAAAAAAAAATTAAAAAAACTTTTTAAAAAAATAAATTTTAAAACAAAAACCCCAACCCTTTAAAAACCCTTTTTTTTTTTTTTTTTTTAAAAAAAAAATTTTTTTGGGAAATTTTTAAATTTTTCCTTTTTTTTTGGGGGGCCCAAAATTTTGGGGGTTTTTGAAAAAAAAAAATTTTACCCTTTTAAAAAAAAAAAAATTTTTTAAACCCGGGGTAAATTTCCCTTTTTTAAATTTTTTTTTTTTTGGGGGAAAAAAAAATTTTAAATTTTCCCGTTTTAAACCTTTTAAATTTTTTTTCCCTTGGTTTTTTAAAAAAAAATTTTTTTTTTTTAAAAATTTTGGGGGAAACCTTTTTTTTCCCTTTTTTTGGGGCCCAAAGAAAAATTTTTAAAAAAAAAAAAAAAAATTGGGTTTTTAAATTTTTGAATTTTTAAAATTTTTTTTCCCCTCCCCTTTTTTTAAAAAATTTCCCCTTTTTTAAAAAAAAAACCCCAAAAAAATTTTTTTATTTTTTTTTAAAACAATTAAAATTTTAAAAAAATTAAATTTTAAAAAATTTACCCAAAAATTTTTTAAAGGTTTTTTTTAAAAAAAAATTTTTTTTTTTTTTTTTCCCTTTCCCCAAAAAAATTTTTTTAAAAAAAAAACCCAAATTTTTTTTTTTTAAAAAATTTTAAAAATTTACCCTTTTTTTTAAACCCCAAAAAAAAAAATTTTTTTTTTAAAAATTTTAATTTTTTTTTTAAAAAATTTTAAAATTTTTTAAAAAAAATTTTTCCCAAAAAATTTTAAAATTTTTTAAATTTTTTTAAAAACCCCCCCTTTTCCCCCCCTTTTAAATTTTCCCAAATTTTTTTTTTTAAAAAACCCCAAAAAAAAATTTTTTAAAAGAAAATTTTTAAAACCCAAAATTTAAATTTTTCCCCTTTTAAAAAAACCAAAAAAATTTGGTTTTAAAAAAATTTTCCAAAAATTTTTCCCAAATTTTTGGGTTTTTAAAAATTTTTTTTAAATTAAAAAAACCCTGTTTGGGGGGAAAAAAAAAAAAAAAAAAAAAAATTTTTAAATTTTTTAAACAAAAAAAAAATTTTTTAAAAAATTTAATTTAAAAAAAATTTTTCAAATTTTTTAAATTTCCCCAAAAAAAAAAAAAATTTAAAAAAATTTTTTTTTAAAAAAATTTTTTAAAAAAAAAAAAAAAACCAACCCAAAAAATTTTTTTAAAAAAAAAAAAAATTTTTAAAATTGAAAACCCCCAAAAATTTTTTTTATTTTTCCCCCTTTTAAACCTTTTTTTTCCTTTTTTTTTTCCTTTTTTTTTTCCCCCCAAATTTTTCCCTTTTTTTTTTAAAAGGGTTTTTTAACAAAATTTTTAAAGTGAATTTATTAAAAAATTTTTAAAAAGGGGGAAAATTTTTAAATTAATTTCCCCTTTTTCCCCAATTTTTGGGGCCCCCCTTTTAAAAAATGGTTTTTCCAATTAAAATTTTAAAAAACCCCCTTTTTTTTAAAAAAAAAAAAAATTTTAAATTTTTTTGGGTTTTTTTTTTAAAATTTTTTTTTTTTTTCCCCGGGGAAAATTTTTTTTTTTTTTCCTTTTTTTAAATTTTAAAAATTTAAAAATTTTTATTTTTAAAAATTTTTTAAAAAATTTTTTAAAATTTTTTTTTTTTTTTTTTAAAAAAAACCCAAAAACCTTTTTAACAAACCATTGGAAAATTTAAAAAAAAAAAAAAAAAAAAAAAAAAAATTTTTTTTTAAAAAAAAAAATTTTTTAAAAAAAAAAAAAAAAAAATTTAAAAAAAAACCCCCAAAAAATTTTTTTGAAAAAATTTTTTTTAAAATTGAAAAAAAAAAAAAAAAAAAAAATTTTTTTTTAAAAAAAAAAGGTTTTAAATTTAAAATTTAAAAATTTTTTTTAAAATTTTTAAAAAAATTTTTTTTAAAAAAAATTTTAAAAAATTTTTTTAAAAAAAAAAATTTTTTAAAAAAAACCCCAAAAAAAAAAATTTTCCAAAAAAAATTTTTTTTAATTTTTTTAAAAATTTTTTTTTAAAAATTTTTTTTCTTTTTTTTGGGGGAAAAAGGTTTTTTAAATTTTTTAAATTGGGTTTTTTTTTAAAAATTTTAAAAAAAAAATTTTAAATTTTTAAATTTTCCCCCCCTTTCCCTTTTCCCCGGAATTTAAAAATTTTTAATTTTTTTTTTTTTTAAAAAAAAAAAATTTTTTTAAAAATTTTTTTTTTTTTTTAAAAATTTGGTTTTTAAAAGGTTTAAACCCTTTGGGGTTTTTTAAAAAATTTTTTTTTTTTCCCTTTTTTCCCCCTTTTTTTAAATTTTAAATTTTTTGGAAAAAAAAAAAAAACCCTTGGTTTAAAAAAAAAAAAAAATTTTAAACCTTTTTTAAATTTTAAAAAAAATTTTTAAAATTTTAAAATTAAAATTAAAAAAAATTTTTTTTAAAAAAAAATTTTTTAAAAAATTTTGGGGGTTTTTTAAAAATTTTTTTTTTTTTTCCCCAAAAGGTTTTTTAAAAAGTTTTTAAAAAAAATTTTTTTTTCCCAAAAAAAAGGGAAAAAAAATTCAAAAAAAAAAATTAAAATTTTTTTAAAATTTTTTAAAAAATTTTTAAATTTTTTTTTTAAAAAAAAAAAATTTTAAAAATTTTAAAATTGGAAAAAAAATTTTTTAAAACCCTTTGGAAACCTTTCCCTTTAATTTAAAAAAATTTTTTTTTTTTAAAAAAAAAAAAAGAAAAAAAAAAAGGTTTATTAAAATTAATTTTTAAAATGGTTTTTTTTAAAAAAATTTTTTTTTAAAATTTGGAAAACCCTTTTTTTAAAAGCCAAAAAAACCATTTTTTTTTTTTTTTTTTTTTTTAAAAATTTTTTTTAAAAATTTTTTGGGGTTTAAATTTTTTTTTAAAAAAAATTTTTTTTTTTAAAATTTTTTTTTTTTTAAAATTTTAAAGAAAAACCCCAAAAAATTTTTAATTGAAAATTTTCCCCAAAAAAAGAAAAAAATTTTAAAAAAAAAAAAATTTTTTTAAAATTTTTTTAAAATTTTAAAAAAATTTAAAAAAAAAAAATTTTTTTTTTTAAAAAAATTTTAAAAAAAAAAAAGGAAAAAAAAAAAAAGGAAAATTAAAAAATTTTTAAAAAAATTTTTAATTTTTAAATTTGGTTTTTTAAATTTTTTTTTTAAAAAAAGGGAAAAGTTTTAAAAAAGGGAAAAGGGGGAAAAATTTAAAAAAAAAAATTTTTTTTTTTTTTTTTAAAAAATTCTTTTAAATTTTTTTTTAAAAGGTTTTTTTTCCCCCCTTTTTAAAAAATTTTTTTTGGGGGTTTAAAAACTTTCCCCTTCCCAAATTTAATTTTTTAAACCAAAAAAAAAAAATTTAAATTTTTTTTTTTAAAAAGTTTTAAACCAAATAAAAAAAAAAAAAAAAAATTTTTAAAAAGGGTTAAAAAAAAAAAAAAAAAAAAATTTTTTTTTTAAAAAAAAATTTTTGTTTTTTTTTAAAAATTTTGTTTTTGGGTTGGAAGTTTTTAAAAAAAAAAAAAAAATTTCCCTTTTTTTTTTTTTTTTTTTTAAAATTTTAAAATTTTAAAAAAAAAAAATTTTTTTTTAAAATTTTTTTAAAAATTTTTTAAATAAAAAAATTTTTTTTTTTAATTTTTTAAAAAAAAAAAAAAAATTTTTTTTTTTGGGAAATTTTAAAAAAAATTAATTAAAAAAAAGGAAAATTTAAAAAAAAGTATTTCTTTTTTTTTTTTAAAAAAGGGAAATTTTTTTAAAAAAATTTTTTTTAATTTTTTTTTTACAAATTTTAAAAATTTTTTAAAAAATTTTTAAAAAAATTTTTTTTAATTAATTTTTTATAATTTTAATTTGGGGTTTTTTGTTTGGGTTTTTTTAAAAAAAAAAATTTAAATTTGGTTTTTTAAAAAAAATTTAAATTTTTTTTCCCCCCCCCTTTTTTTTGGGACCCTTTTCCCTTTTTTTTAAAAAAAAAATTTTTTTTAAAAAAAATTTTTTTTAAAAAAAAACCCCTTTCCCTTTTGGGGAAAAAAAATTTTTTTGTTTTAAGGGAAATTTTAAAAAATTTTAAATTTTTAATTTTTTTTTAAAAAATTTGGGAAACTTTTCCCTTTTAAAAAATTTTTTGGTTTTTAAAAATTTTTTTTTTGGGGAACCCCTTTTTAAAAAAATTTTTAAAACCAAAAGGGAAAACAAAAAAAAAAATTTGGAAAAATTTTTTTCGTTTTTTTTTAAAAAAAAAATTTTTTAAAAATTTTTAAATTTTCCCCCCCCCCTTTTTTAAAGGGGGAAAAAATTTTTTTAAAAAAGGGGTTTTAAAAAAAATTTTTTTAAAACCTTTTTTTTTTTCCCTTTTTGGGGAAAAAAACCTTTTTGGGAAAAACCCCTTTTTTTTTTTTGGGTTTTCCCTTTTTTTGGGGAAAAATTTTAAAAACCCCCCTTTTTTTAAGGGTTTTTTTTTTGGCCCCAAAAAATTTTTTTTGGGAAAAATTTAAAATTTTTTAAAATTTTTTTTTTTTTTTTTTCCAATTTTTGGGGAAAATTTAAAAATTTTTTTAAAATTTTTTTTAAAAAAATTTTTTTGGTTTAAAAAGAAAAAATTTCCCCGAAAATTTTTTTTTTTTTTGGGGTTTTTTTTTGGGGGGTTTTTTTTGGGCCCCTTTTTTAAAGAAAATTTAAAAAAGGGGGCCCCAAGGTTTTTGGGGTTTTTTGGGTTTTAAAAAATTTTCCCCCTTTTTTTAAAAATTTTTTTTTTAAAATTTTTTGGGATTTTTTTTTTTTAAATTTTTAAATTTTTAAAACTAAAATTTAAATCTTCAAAAAAAAAATTAACAAGCATGTAAATTGTAATATTAGAAATAAATTTCTAGCATATATCTCATTCAAACGGATATAATAAAATAGGTTTAGTACCTTTTAAAAGAAAATCTTTTTACTATACCTAAACAACATATGGGACACGTCTGATAATTGCTCATTCTCATTTTTCAAGCGACAAATGCAGTGTACCTTATCTATAAACCAAAAGCAGTAGAATTTTTACATTTAAAGAATGTCAAATAAATAATTACCAAGTTATACCTACATTTAGCTTTTTCATTAGTAATGTTTTAGAAGAAAATCTCATCAGTTTTCAAACCTGTAGCACTAGCATTATTATAAAATAGTAACAGTAAGAATACAATACAATAATGAATACAATAAAAATGATATCATACATGTCTATTAACAGAAATTTATAAATTACATGTTGAAATGCAATAACAAGAAATTTAATTCTAAACAACATCATTTGTAACATTAAAAACAAATATTTTTTATATTTCCTATTACTGTACATACTAACTATAGGCATACTGTTAGTCTAGACATAGAATGGTGAGGATAGAAAAGCGCTGTTGCAGCTATTTTTCTAAATGGCCTGCCAATGATAGGCAGACAAGTACTTGTTATAAAATTACTACATAAAATATGGCATATGTAAGTAATATGTACTTAATCTTTTCATCACTTTAATGTATAACAAGGACATACATACGTATCCAATCAGAAACATGGAATATTCTTATATTCAAATTCACACCCATCAACAAGCACACAAAGTGTTTCTGTAAGCTGCAAGGAAATATTATTGTGAATTTCATTTAAACGTAAAAAACAGCATGATTAAAATTCTATTTAATCATACTTAAGAACAATAGCTATATATAGGGGCTGGTCTCATCACAACAATCTGTCAAGACAATATGCCAAACGTGTTCTTACTAGTTCAACACATGTTGTCGTGTTTCAATTTCAATTATTGTCTTATCTCGGTAATCTAAATAGGGCTATCGAATTAAGACTCCAAAATTGTTTTGAATCTACAGTATCAATAAGTGATATTTGTCTGTATTGTAAATTGAATGTAAATATTTGATAAGAAGCTAACTGATACCATTAGGTTTAATGCATTTTGAATAAAAATAACATACATCTTCTACACTAAAAATAATGGGTAAAACATAAATTTTTTGTAAATACTACAAACATTACATAGGTAATGTATTTTAAAACACATGTTGCAGTAACTTATTTTTGTGAGAAGTAATTGAAAGAATTCAATATAATTCATATGCTCAAAATCAGAAGTGAATGTGTTCACGTCATAGGTTTCTGAATGAAAAGATCAATATGTTTCTAAAGAAGTATACTTAATATAGAGAGCTGAAACCATACAAACATTTTATTCAGCAACCTTTGAAATATGCTACACTTATTTACAATCAGCTGTGAACATACATGAACAACAAATACATATATGTTTTGCTTATGTAACAACATAATTAAAATATAAACAACATGTATAACAATCTGGAAAATGATTAGTCATTCATTCTCTAATACCTGCTGTATATAATACACCAGCACCTAGTGACAAACTTGTGTAACGATCGTATACAGTATGCCCTTTAGGGTTCCGAACATTTGGATTGATGTCAGGTAGAAATTATAGAGTATCGTGGGGGTCTTATCATGAAAACTGAATTTCAATTTGCATGCAAAATGCATCTTTTTGAATGATCGTATTCAGTATGCCGTTTTGGTTGTTATTAAATAATTGTTTAATTAGGTATAAAAATCGGTCACAGTCATCAGATAAAACTTGTTAAATGAAAATTGCATATTTGCAAAAATTACTAATTTCAAAATGTTTCATTTTCTAAAATTATCCGTAATTACCTTTATGCCGTTTGAAAAATTACCAAATTAAACAATTATTTAATGAAAACCAAAAGGGCACATACCAAATTTTCATAACCCTAAAGAACGTACTGTATACTATTATTACACGTTATCTATCGCTAGCTGCCTGTCCAATACCACCTACCATGCGGTGTCAGTGTAATTGTGAACAATAAGAGTCCAAAAACTTATTTTTTAAAATAGTTGTTTCATTCTAAAATTAAAATAACAACAAACATTTTAATAACTAATGCTATATAAAAAGCAAAAACTAGTACAAGAATTCTTCTTACTAATATCGCAATTGATTATACTAAATACATTCAACTCTTTTTCTTTCCCTTGTTTGAGAATAAAACCACTTATAGTTGTTGAAATAGTCTTTATTGGCGTTCCGATCCATGATCTTGAATCGAAACGACAATAAAGAATATTTCAATTACTATAAGCGGTTTTATTACCAAAGAAGAGAAAGAGGAATAAACAGCAAACCACAACAAACTTACAGGGAGTACATTCAACTTTATTAAAAATCTACCAAATGCTGCAATATTACTTTCCCATACCACACTCCTACAAATTAAAAGTAACACGATAATTTAGGACAAGTGCAGCATAGGAAAAATTACATAATTATCACCACATGGTTACAATACCAATTTCATTTGTATCTCTGTTAAATGGTAATGTTTTTAATTCTGACAATTTATTTACTAGGTATATTTCTAAAAATGTGCTGCTACAAAATAGCTCACAAAAATTATATTTCTTCATAAATCCTTTATCGATTAATGTGCTATGCAAAATTTTTGTGATATACTTTTTTGTTGACAACACAAGTTGAGAAAAAATAATTTCAAAGTTTGTATACAAACTTAAATAATTTTGAATTAAGGATTCAAGGATAATCACTCTTTCGAAGCATACTATTTCTTTCTTCTTTATTAATATGTACTTTATACCATATTTAATAAACGTACACTTACCTTCATTAGCTATCAAACTTGTTTAAGCACAAAGAGACGAACTGTATTAGAAAATTACTACAATAATTTGAAAGTTTAGTGTTACTTCTATGAAAGCAAATTATTGAAAAATTTAGTAAAATCACAATGGACACTCTTGCAACTCATCAACTTCAAAAACCAACAGACATCAAACATGCTGCAATACTTTTAATTTCGGATCGTGTTTATTTACATTGTAGTATCTTCTACTAGAAGAGAACCATTTACATTTCTTGTATATTTTAATTTCAATTAACTTGTCGATTATATAGTGTCTGTGTTCCTTGCAGTGATGAGCAAGCCAGGTACTATTCACTTTTCAAGATGTTTCTCTATCTTCTTCTTGATTTGTTTTGTTAAATGTTTTTAAAATACAAAACGGTAAATTGCTTTTCAAGAATTTTCAGACACTCGTCAATAATTTTCGGAAATCTTCAGATGGTGCACAAAGACCACCAGCTATGATGCTTTCATACATTTTATTAATCAAAAGTAGCTGCGATTGATCTGTAAGATCGATGTCTGTTGATAAATATAATTTGCAGTCCAGGCATTGGAAATGTTTCAAACATTTGAAAGCTAAATATCCTGCGAAGTATGTTACTGAACAGTCTTCTAAATTTGACATCTGGTTAGAATTGGTTTCGTCTGATGAAGAGGTTGTTGCAGATGATGCAGCATCCGATTCGTCACTATTGCATACACTATCTTCGTATGTGGGTAATTCAAGAGTTGTATCGGAATCATCCTCACAATTAGATGATTTAGGTGGTGTAATTAAAGAAGTAATTGCATTACTTCTAAATAATGTTCTAAATATTTTAGATGTCGGATTTCTGGAAAATCCTCCCCGTTGCCTATAAACTGAAAATCTGTTTTCTAGTACGTCTTGATTTAATCTATTAGTTAGAAGATATTGAATATTGTGTTGCAGTTTTTCAGTTTGAAATAATTCTGTAACAGCATTGATTGTTTGAACAAGTCCATCAATACATGGAGGCCTAGAGATTTTATTTGTTTTTAAATCTACCTTGGAAAGTTTTGGTAATGTAACTAACGCTCGTTGAAATACTTCTTTAGCACTTCTATTTACATCAGAAAATGCTGATGTGTAGGGGTTAGCAGCAAACAACCTTTTTAAACAATCAAATAAATGATTTAGCAATTCAACAAAGTCTGCAGTATCAAGAGCAGTTGAAGATATTAAATCATTTGTTTGAACAGCTGTTCTAATTGTGGATGATACTGTGTGACTTAGTACCTGAACAGCTAACTTCACTCTCATTTTTTGGAATGTATTTGGATGAATATGAGCATCTGTTATTAGTGTTAGTGCTCTAGCCTTTTTGTTATTTTTATCTATTTCATATATTTTACGTATATCTGAAAAAGATATTCTTCTATCACCATCGAAAAAATCACCTTTTAATAGATTATTTCTAAAGTTTTTCATAAGATGGTGTGTATCATACAAAACAAAAATTTTATGCTCTTTATACATAAAATATGGGGCTTCTGCGGTTACTTTCAACTTTTTCAGAGCACTGCGATTATTACTACCTTGATCACACACACATGCCTTTGGTATTAGGCCACATTGAAATAATGTTTCCACATGTTCCATAATTAATAGATATAAAATACTGCCTTTCATTCCATTATGTGTTAAAAAGTAACTAAACGGTAGCTTCCAAGTAGAATATAACCCTCTTACCATAAAGACAAGGGCATGTTTTGCTGTATTATTTGTTCTTCCCAAATGACCCATGTCTTCATAACCTTCTATAAAATCCATATCTTTTGAAAATTCAATATTTTCTTTCAGTGACATTTCGTCAAAGCAAAGCACAACTGCTCTCTCTAGATCGGACTTGTCATCAAACTTTAATCTAATTTGATTCAAAAATGGTTTACATAATCCAGGAGTAAATTTTGAAGAACCAATCCAATGTCGAATAGTAGAAGAACCAGGTAATACAACTCCTTTTGCTCTGAGGAAGTTGTAAGTGGTAGGAGATTTATAAAAGGTCATCATTGAAAATCTTTTCTCAGCAGCTGTTTTTTTTGGTTTTAAACTGCATTAAAGCTAATGTTTTTGAAGATGTGGAGTTAAATTGATGGTTCTGTATGACATTCTGTACATTCATCTGAAGTTTCAAATCTATTATCTTTCTTTTTGATCTTGCCAGTTGTTCTCGTTTTAGCTTAAGGTTTTTTGTTTGTTCTGAAATTAATTTTTTTAATTTTTTCTTCTTTGGTGTATCTTCAAACAACAACTTTCGTTTACAAACATTCTTCTCGTCGATTGGCATATCAATCACTTTCTGAAGAAGGTTATCATTTTCTGTAACAGGACTTTCAACTTCCAAACTTTGCGGCAATCCTAAAAAGTAAACATGGTGTGACTAAATAAACTAACCGAACTATATTTAATGAAATGTTGCCTTCAGCGCTAAAAATAAATTCACGTTTTACGCTAATATTTCTTATTACACAAAATACAACTTGAGCTACAGTATCAATACCCAAATAATATTTTACTAACGACGATTTCAGAATAAGTAAAATAGCAACTGACAATGTGTAACAAATTTGTTATTTAGGTATAGACATTGCGACACACTAAATATTAGATTTGGTAAATTTTTAATGATACTCTAATATACTACCTGTCATTATAAGTCGTTTAGACAAAATGTGAATATATTCTGTTCTGAACTAATGTCTCTATTTATACTTACTGTGAAGGATAGTTCTCCGTTCATAAGTTTTTGTAGGTGTTTTTACTTTTAAAACAACAGGAGATGTTATAATACCAGAAGTACATGGAAGATTATATAAATTAAATTCATCAGCAATTGGCGAAACATCCTTACTAACACAGCGGGGTACAGCTCCTCGTAGTAAAGCATGTCTTTTTTTAGGATCCTTAAATGATGCATCAACAAAATGGTTCTGACAAAGATATTTGTTGAAAAGCTGCTTTGCTTCCAAGTTGAAGAGGTGAACCTTTCCTGAAAAGGTCATAGTTAATTTGTTACTATAATGTGTTTCTCAATTTTTGGTTAATATGTGCACTATGCATGCCCTAACAATCAATTATTATTAATGGTGAACTATGATCCTCTCCTTCTTGAAAAATCGAATTTCAAAGTCTACGTAAACTACATGATATTCGGAATGGCATTTGAAGTTTTTTTAACATGTTATAATGGCGTGCCTTTCTCGATTATTGGATGGTGTGTGTACTATGCCTCAATAATCGTTACTATTAATGGCAAATCATGGCCCCATATACTTTTTGAAAAATCGGATTTTAAAGTGTATGAATACATATTTTGAGTGATGTTAAAAAAATCTTTTTCTACGATCGAGCATTGGGTTTTCGAAATTTAAATATTTTGCAATTTCACTTGGAATTTTACTAAAAATATTTACAGTGACAGGTTGAACTGAACATCTTTTGTTATATTTCATAAAGAATTTTATGGAGAGAATATGTATGTTACTAAATGCGCTATTTTAAACATGCATTGATGCACACGGATATTTGTCTGTCTTTGGGGGGCCTAAACGGAAATTAATTTTATGCAGAAAGCGAGGATTTTTATCTTAAGCTATGAAAATAATTATACATACATACCTGAATTTATTATCCATTTTTCACGCACGTCATCTTTAGGAAATCGAAATAAATGTATTTCCGGGAATTTAATCCGGGATTTCTTACACATTTCACAAGTTATAACCATTTTATATTGTTTAATTACACTGTGGTTAGAGTATCGATACACTATTTACACTAAAAACTGCTAATGTTTGCACACAATTATTCTATTTCTATATTATTATTTACACTGTACATACTCCTGGATTGTCTAATTCAATATTGTCTTTTAAATTGATATACAAAACTTCACTGCTCAGGAAGCACAAGGTCAAAACACTATCCCAGAACACCCGAACGATGAACATAAAACAAGGTATTGTACTAATTATTTAGCAGTGGTAGCGCGAAACTGGGAAATCTGAACCCGACCGGTTCTAAACATAACCGATTAGCTTGCCTGCCAATTATTCTACATTCCAATTGCACTCACGATCCTATAAGGCTATAATATCACGTCGCGAATATAGTTTCTAGCCATCTGTTGGTGGCAGGTAGCAACTACATATTGTAACTAAAATAAAATTAACAGAAATATAGGTAACTGTTTGTTTAGAAGAATTTATTTGTCTGCAGGCGAGTTATTCGATCGCCCTCTATTGGTGGCAGGCATTCCGTTGGCGTAAATTTATACATAAGGACGGCACTTCTTCTCTGTAATTATTCTATGCTAGTACTTATACTTGTTTCTCTTTAGGGTTTTTTTTTTGGTTGTTAATCTGGAATTTTACATTCTGGATCGTAGTTTATGGTAGCGCATTTGGTGAAAGTTAGAGCAGCCGTTGCACCTGGCTTCACATTGAATGCGGAAGACGTTCTTGGATCCTAGGAACACGCAAGTTTTTAATATCTTTTTATGTGACGATTTACTCGTCTTATAATGATAAAAATTAATTCAACTAATTCAAATCTTATATGTTAAACAACAGTTAATGCGATTATTTAATTTACGAGTAGTTGATATAATTGTGTATCCTTTGACTTGTCGTGCAACGACACCATTGTTGAATATAAATCTGCGTGCACCTGAGCTCAAGCGGCGTCCATAATATAAACCATCCGTGCGCATTAACCATGTTTATTTTGTTTTATTATTTTGTCGTACTGAACGTACATTGTTTATGATTGACTGAACATTCTCAAAGATTATTTAAATTAAGAACAGAAACTGTCTCCAATATATATTTATTTTACCTGACTTACTTACTGGAATCATTTAATAATTTAATAGTTTATGACAAGGCATTATTTTAGTAACAATATCTCGGCATATAGGTACTCGTACTTATTTGGTATTTTTGGTAGTGGAGGTACATAGGTGGTTGCCTGGAGGCAAATTTACCTGGCGCCCTCTTTATTTTACTTTTATTGGTCCATAGTACTTTTAGGACCCCTCCGTCTCCACTGCAGCTGGTCGGCAACCCACCTACTTGTCAACTTGAGCCGTAGGTAGCGACACGTAATTGTTACTCGAATAATATAGGTAAATTGTACGTCGCAATTATTAATAGCCGGAACGGGTGCTTTGCAGTTGTTTTAAAAAAGGAGATTATCTAAAATGGGCAGTTTTTTCGAGTTTATGTATATTAAAAATGTACGAATTCTACGAAAAATTAAAATCGAAATCATTGCCGTATTCGTAGGTTAACGATGTGTGCAGTTTCAAATAACAACTAAATAAAATAAAATCCTTGAATTACAGAATTCAGAAATCTGAACTTAATTCAATATTCTCCTCCAAGCAACACAATATGGGTTTTTAGTTGACAACCAAGCTTGAACTTTCATTACGCTTTGCAGCTTAATGTTTTGCTTTAAATTGGTTACTATTTAAAGTTTAGAATCTGATCATTAATTTTAGTCAAGAAAATGTTTTAGTTGTCGCATTTATAGTCAGTTGATTGTTTCGCAGTAGTAAAACTATGCGACTTTAAACTCAACGTAGGTCAATGAGCTAAAAATGACGTGGTGCGTTGGCTTGTAGATCAATAGACTAAAAAGATGCGTTACTTTAAAGTCAATATTATGTCAATCTTCTTAAAACTACGTTACTTTGAAGTCAAAGTAGGTGAGTAAAACTGCTGGTGATGCATAATTTTGCTACCCGCTTAGTCAACAGTAGTATCTGCGTTGTTTCGGACTCCAAGTAGTGCAGGCTTAAGTTGAAAATTTTAAGAGTAATCAACGAATGCTAGATTTAGCTCGATTATCAAAATGTCATTAGATATTTTAAAAGTTGATAACACTTGTGTTCTTTGCAGCTCATGAATAAGCAAGATTTGTTATTAATATATATATATATTTCTGTGATACCTCACCATTATTCGGGAACTAAGGTTTTCGAATCGAGCCCCAGCGTTGGGCCGCCCAGAAATAATTATGCTGTGAAACCTACAAAAAGCCTCACCAGAGTAAAAAAAATATTCGAGCGTCTCGAATTGGGCACCAAGATTTGCTGTGATTCTCGCCCTGTTGAATCTCTTCTGATAATCGCCTCTTTACTCTTTCCGCATCGGCTGCTCACTTAGTTAAAACTTTCAACCTCATTCATAAAAAAAAACAAACACATTCCTACCACAAACATCAACGTTAACTCTATTTACATCAATATTCATAATACATTAAAATTTCAAAATTAAATTTCAGCAAAAATATCAGTACCATAAAATTTCAAGTTTAAATTTGTCATCATTTTAATATGCATCCAGAATTAAGGTCCTGGTAGGATGCATACTAAAAGTTACAATATGTGCAGACCTAAGTCTGAATAAAAGGGAGCATCTCCTTCCCCTTTACGTTAATTAAACAGGTTAGTCTAATTGAGCTCAAAGACAGACCCAAAATTTTCATCATAATCAAAACATAAACTGCTAAATACTCCTTTCTACTTAAACAAGAAAACTTTACCTTAAAATTCAAAAGTTGTTCTTTATACAAATTCACTACTGCCCATTTTTATCAAACAAATTATAAAGATATTCAACACACACCAAAACATCTAAGATCGAACAAAATGCATAATTTACCTGAAGGTTAATGCACTCCTCTATTGTACATCGTCCTTGCTAACCCCACCATTCCAGCTGGGTTATGTTTACGTCCTAGGATTATCTGGTCGCCTTTTAAAATTTTTCTACAACACCATTCGTTTAAAAGTTTCAGGGCTTCTCAGGAACGCATCTATGTATATCTAAATCTTGTTTGTAGATCCAATCACGTTTACTAATAACATTTGATTACTCACTCCCGAACAAAATAGCAAAGCAATTCATAATTCGTTCACGCTATACAAAGCGGCATACTTCAATGTATTTATTTATCGCTACTACTTTAGATAATTTGTACAGAAATACCCGCAAATATAACTAGACTTTATTACCTTATCTATCTTCTGTAAGTGCACTAAAGCATAATAACCTGTATCGTAGCACGTATTCTGCTTGAAGTATGGTATAACAACAAAAAATAAAAGAGCAAACTATTTTAAAGTATTCAATAAAATCAAAAATCTAGAGAGCGAATCTCCTATAAACACAAGTTTATATAATGGCGCGCCCGCACGTCGAATTTGTCCCTCAATGGACAATTTCCAGAATTTCGCATTCTATGTTCCCTTTTCGACAGCTCGGCACGCGATTCTACAAAATTTGCACTCGCGCCAGTTGAAAATCCAAGAAATTTTCACACGGCTCGCAAACACGTCCGAGAACAACTAATTAATTTTACACACCAACTGATATGCTTTCCCCTTTCATGTTTGCATCTTATTTCAACCAATCGTAGCCTTAGTGAAGCTTCGCAAATCACGCCTTCTATTATCATTGTCTCTGTTTTACGCTTTTATCCGTCCTTTTCTACCTTGGTCTGAGTGGTACAAATTGATATTCTTTACTATCGGCTGTCTAAACTACACGTGGACTCGCGACGTGACTTTTAAATAAACGCTGTTTTGTATTTCGTGCTAAAGCATCCGACCGTTTCAATATACGTAGAAGCTGCATGTTTATCAGCTCGAATTTATTAAAATTTGACATTTAAAAGTTTGCAGGTGTGCGCTCCTAATGAATGTTTTAAATATAATTCTCCGAGCTTTGGTTTCATGGTATTTTAACCTTGGATTTTCACAGGTTTTTATGCTTATTATATATTACTAATGGTTCAATTAACTCCAATTAAAATAATAATGAATGGCATTGACTTCTACCCTTTAATTTTTAGCGATTACGAATTAAATATTAATTATTATTTGTACACTTTGTTTAATACCCATTACTTAAAAATTGAATTAATTAATATAAATTTCGCACGTAATTTCTATTTGTTTCTTTATACAGGGTGATTAAATTTATTTGATGTCGTTAATTAATTTTTACCGTGGTCTAAATTTGAGTAATATATATATATATATATATATATATATATATATATATATATATATATTTTTGACTATTTTATTAGTTTGTTATTATGATATTAGTTGTTTCCATCAAAAAGTGTATAAGCCTCATGGGTTTCAATCATTTTAACAAAAGCACCTACCGCAAACCATTTACACATTGCATAAATCTTAATATGAACCAGAGGTATAAGGTTTTAAAAATAGACTCAATAAAAGCAAAATTTGGTGATTGAGCAATGATATAAACAGGAGAATGTGTACTTTACAACGACGGTACTTTTAACATCTGCAAACCAATAGAGTTAAGAAGTTAAACGATAGTATCGGTCCAAACAATGATGCCTTCATAATCAGCATTAGTTCTACAGAGTCATTGTCAATATAGAATTTGCTGTGTAATGTACAAAGAAAGCAAACGAAAGAAGAAACAAACGCTTTTATCAATTTCTTTTATTGCAATTTATAAAAAATATTATTTATAAATGTACTAAATAAATATACTATAGATCATCTAAGTTGCTTTAACCTTCTTCTTATAAATAAACAAGCATCTTAAATTTAAAATAAACTTTATTATTTTTTTAGAACAATTAATATTTATAATCAAAAATAACTAATTACTACATACACTTAAAATAATTTACTAGGAACAGTAACAACATAAATATTTACATTTACAATTTAAAATTGTTTATCATTTCTAACTCACTTAAAATTATATTTTCCCCCGTAGCTAAACATTTTTTCTTTTGCTTTTGCTTTCTACGACGCCGTCTTCTGCTTCCTTTTCGAATTCCAGAACTCGTCGTCCCCGCGCATTCTTTTCCACATTGATATGTTTTTCATATCTGTAAATGTAACAAAATTTAGCGCATAAAAACTTTGAACAGTGAAATATTATATCTTATTAATTCCGCAGGGACTGTCACCTCCATCTGCGGCGGCGTCTCAGAGACCGTGATACAATCGACGTCGTTTCTAATTATTGTTTACTGAAATATTCGGATAAAGATTAGAAAAAGTAAATACATTAGCTAAATTAAATTTATGTTAAGCCAACTAATACGTGTTGCTTCAGGTGTTATTAGATTATGTTCTGTCACCGTCGGATTGGTCTCAACGACTCATTCAGGACTACCTTGGCATTTTTATAAATTCATCTAATAATTTCACTTTATCGTTCTTACCGCCATTTGACATAAATAATTTTTAAAAAGTTTTCATTCTTTTTGTTATTCCACAACTACAACTTACCAAAAACTGAACGATTATAACACCATTGGTATATAAAATGATGTAGCAACAAGAACAGCAAAAAATTCAATCAATGTAGTCATCAAGAGTTTTAATACTAAAGTATTGTATAGATAATAATTGTAGAAACAACTCTGCAGAAATATGAATAAAAAAACAGACTGCAAAATTTTTAATGCTGATCAATTATTTATATAATAATTGTAAAAAATAACACATCTGCAGAGAAAAGAAAAGCTTAGTTAACAAGAAGGTCATAAGAGTGTTATTACGTTAGGTTGACTCCCAAAAATTAGCGAATTTTTTACTTAAAAATTGCCAAACTTTGATGCTACAAAAATATTTTAAATTTTGGCCTCCCAAAAATTGTCAAATTTGGTCTCTAAAAGATTGGCAAATTTTGACCTCTCAAAAATTATCAAACTTTGACCTCCATAAATTATCAAACTTTGTTCTTTTAGAAATTGTCAAGTAAACATGTCTGTTCAAATTAACATGTTGAAATGCGACCTCCGCATAGCATTTTAAGATAGTCCTCTCAGAGTCCTCGTCAACGATATTGTAAATTGGACAATATGCACAACTTCCATGATACCATCTTTGCTGTTATTTAACTTAAGATAATTTTCGTTGTGGTTAATTCTATGGACAATCCTTAACCCTATGCAAATTTAAATTTTGTATCGATGCGACTACTCTAAAATTGAGTGATGTTGGTAAGTAATGGATTTAATGGTCTTTGATTGAAAACTCAGATGCAGATGGTTTGATGTAATTTCTACCTTTTTTGTTGCCAAGACAACAGCTGTTCATGTAGAAGCCATGTTGTTGATATGCTTCGTTCACAAAGGACGCTGTTAATCGAGATAAATCGCTATAGTTTGGTAACACGTTTTTTAGTTATGTAGAATTAATGTCGTAATCCTAGGTAAGTTCAATTTTATTTGTTTATATAAAGTTCCTATTCTGCATTTTAATGTTATTGAGCTTTCACAATAGTTTAAACTTTGTTGTTTACAAAAATATTCATGTACGCTTTACAACTCAGAATTATCACAGTGATCATCTTCTACAAGAAATATGTACGACGACTAATTTCCCAACAGATCAAAAATCAAATATAGAATAATTTGTTTGAAATCCATCTTAAGATTTTATGTGACTATTTAGAGAACAATTTAAAAAAATTATATGCAATGAGAAATAATTAACATCTCTTAAGATCCATTAATGGTTATATCACTACCCCAATAATAAAGAAGCTCAAGTGGTTGATAAAACTATGAAATCAGGAAAAATTAAATGAATAGGCGTAACTCACAATAAAACCTGTTTATGTGCGAATTCAATTAGTAAATGTTGTTACTATGTTAAATTTAAGGTTATTTAGTTTTTAAAACGCGTGGAAAAGTCTTGGTTATAAATAAGCCGAAGTGGAAGTTGACGCTATTCATAATTGCAACGGTCATTAATACTTATCTTTTACAATGAATCGGTTTATGTATCATAACAGTCTTTTAACAATACTTGGTACACAGTTATAATTCGTTCAAGCATAAAGGGGCCCAAGTGCTAGTACAGCTTTTTTGGATATAGTAGTTGACATGTTGATGGTTTAAATGAACAGATCGGTATACCACTTACACCTACTTATTATTGAAACATTCAGCATTATAATCGCAAGAAATAAACAGGTGTAATTATAAATTACAATTTTATAAGTAACGCTGTGACCTTATAAAAGTTGGAAACAAATGAGGCCAAGTAATACCTGTTATTTTTTTAAATTGAGCAATATAAGGAGTAGCTGTATGAAATATGACAAGGCCTAGGTACTATAAACCCCCCAAGGACTCAACAGAAGGTATTAGGCAAAATATTTGTTCAATGATTAGTTTCAGATTGGTATTGTTCAACCTTTATTTCAGGCGACTAATACTATACGTAAAGTACAAAAATGTTGCGTTAAGTTGTAAGACAAAAAAATTAACTAAACATGACATATTAATATTAGTGTTTTCACAACTGATATCACTCTGATTGATTCCGTTTTATACTGAACTCCGTCCTTACGAGCTGTTTGCATGATAGCCAACCAATTACTGAGTGAACAAATTTTCTTACCCTTGCGATTCATAGTAATCGTTTCAAGCACAGAATCGCAAATCATTTGTGAATGACCAAGACCAAAGATTTATTAATAACTTTTATTGTAATGTATTTGCACCAAATACAAATACATTGCAAACATGAATCTGAAAAAGTGGTATACAAGTCATAAAGTAATTTATATGGAGTTAAAAGATGAGTAAATTAATGTACGGTGATCAATAGTGATTGTCCAAAAAGAAATTTTCAGTATTGTCAATCTTTTATCCCAGTGTTGTTTGCTAGGCCAGTATTCCGCTTAAATGACAGATTTACTCCTTAAACGATATTATTTCCAACATTTCTGTTTATTTAGTTTTTCTGGTTGCTTGTTACTAGAATTATTCAAAACAGTCTTTATAACCAAAAATATAATTTTGTAATAAACTACGTTTGTTTTTAATATACATTTTGACAATAATTATATTGTATTATGTTGAGTGACTATAGTTTAGTATTAGAGTTTCAGTGACAAGTAAAGGATATTGATATTGATATCTCCTCGAATAGTGTATTTTGTGGACAATCATTAATGTCATACGATATTAATCAACCACGACTTAGAATGAAAAATTAATGACCAAACGTACTCATTCTTGTTTTGCCTACCACAACCATCAGAAAATGACGTGACGTGCCTAGTGTCAGTACTTGTTAGTTTAAGGATGTGTTTGAGCATAGATGATGCTATTTGACAACTGCCACTTTGACCTATTGTCTCGTTCCAAACGTACCAAGATGCATTTCTTGTGCCATTATCATATGCGGTATAATTGAATACATTCAGCTTACGTTTGTAGTAAAAGCTTTTAATTTCAATAAAAGGAGATCGAGGAACTTTTTGCAAGTCCGATGTTAAGCAAACATATGTAATATCGTTGCATGCCCTTTGTGTATCAGTTTCCATTTCCTCCCTTGCGCGATCTTTTTCGATACGATGCAAGTCGTAAGTAGGTCAAGCAATCTATTTTACATTTAAATCCACAATTTGGTTGTACTTGACACAAACATCACACTCATCCCTATTTGAATGGTGGAAACTTAGTTTGTATTCTGTTCTAAGGATTTTAAAATAGACTACTATACATATTAATTTAACATCTTTTCCAAATTTGCTCTCAAACTCATCCTTAAATCTAAGCATCTGTTAAAGCGAAAGTGTTGGTAAAAGATATTGCCCGTTGCTTTCAGCCCGAACATAATGGGATGGTACGCATGGAAATGAATGAACATGTTTATAAATCATAGCAATAACTTTGGACAAAATTCTTCTTGCGTTTCCTCCCCTTTTGTCAGGTAAGCAAATACCGAAATGTTTTTTAAAAAGTGGTATTAATTTTCCTTTCTGTTCCTATAAAGGTTGCCCTACAAACTGATCTCATGGTCCCATCTAATTTTGGAAGACGATATGCGATTGTATAAACCCGCTTTGACGTTTTTGAGAGGGTTCGCTACTTTTTGACCTTCTTGCACAAACTTGCAATGAAAATTCTTTGCTGCTGGAGAACCTTCATATTTCAGTAGTGTGAAAACACCGCCCTTTGATCGTCTTTTGTATAGCCAGTGCGCAGATCTTCGACCTTATACTTTGGGTTTCCTCTGCAATTATAAATACACTTACAGATTATATCATGAAGTTTGCGTTTTTGGGTGTAACAACTTTGTTCTTTGATTTAAAAGAGTAAAAATATTCTTCCCCTGAATTTCTTGCAATCTTTCTTTCTTTTTTGATTCCAAGTATCTGGTTGGTACATCCTCTTACGAGATGTCTTCCCTATAATGGGCATATTAAGAAAAATATCGTCTCCTAAAGCATAATAAGAAAATTTCACAGATAAAAATTCTTGTCAGATTGGCGTCCAAGTTTGCTATAGAGTGGTGTTATTTAGGCGTTACCTGTATTGCTGTTAGAAGAATTGCTAATCGGGAGTTGCAAATCCACAGTTATATTAGTAATTTTTTCGTTTTCAACATTGATATTACCTCAAATAGATTTCAATAAATTTACAGGTTGCAATCATCGTGTTCTCGTATTTTTGTAAGTCTCAAAACTAACATCGTCTAAATGATAAAAGCTAAATAAATCAGACTTTAAATTGCCAGAAATTATCTGTGGTATTATTAGTATAGTAGCTCGATTAAGATAAACATAGGCTTACATAAATTTTTCGATTCTCCTTCGAAGGTGCGCGGATTAGTAAGACCTGTCTTTGTCAAAGACAATATCTCAAGCAAAGAGTTGCCTTTTTCCAGCATATTCTTTTTATCTACAAGTTCGACAATTTCCGGTGATTGCCATTCTAAAGTTTCAGTAAACGCACCTGAATTAATAATGTTGAGTTTTATAAACATACAAGGTACACACAACATTTAGTGTGATATACCACAAGGCCAAGTTATACTACTTGTAAATAGTATAAAATCGCAAAACTTTTAATTACAAAATTAAATCAAAACAATTATCTTCACTTATCTGGTTTTCATTTAATATGAGTTCCTGAAATTTCCGTATACTGTCTGCACTATGAAGAGTTATAATTATACACAGAATTACATAATAGAATTATCGTTAAATAATATTAAGGTTCCTAAAATGTGCATGAATGTAAGATACTCCATGATTCAAAATTGTCATCCATATAATTCACTTGAGTGATTTTCAAGGAATCCCCATCAGTGTTGGGTTTCTCCTTTTCAAATTCGCTACACAGTGCTTTAATATACCCTGATTAGGTATTTGCTGACTGTATTACTTTGCTCATTTTAACCAACAGCTTTCCACATGACATGGTGCTTTAGTAATTAACAGCGTACCAAATATATTTATTCCTATCAATGTAGAATAAAAATTGTATCAATCCAAATTAAAGAAACTTGATTTTTAATTAAGCGTTAAAATGTAGACTTCACACTTAGAACGCGTTTAAAGAACTGTCTGATATAATTTTGCAACAGTTAGTGCGCCAGATACGAGATAACCCATTGTAGTCTGCATTAATTACATATTACATTGATAATGAAACCGACCCCGTTATGTGTTAGCCCGTTTTATTCTATTAATAACTTGAAAAAGACCCTTAAGTAACAAAGTCCAAGTGACACTTAGAACTCTTTATTTGCAACTCGCACTAATATTTACTCGATCAAAAACAAAAAGACGGAATTGATAGTTGGGTTTTTCATAGCAACGACTTACTTTAACGAAATATAATGAAACTGATTTAAATGCTACATCAGCTCCTTTATGCTTGAATAATTTGTATAATGGATTTTCAAATATGAAGAGATCTAAGTGGTACAAGGGCCATTGCATGGCGTTTACTAATAAGTCATGTTATATAGTCGTAAAAGATTAAATGAGAGAAACGTTTGTACATTAAAGTGTGTAAATTACAACATTTTTCTTACACATACGTGTATTCAATATTGAGGTAGCGATATGTACATTGTACTCAGATCTGAATATGATACAAAAAAAATTTATTAAATATAACAATTGTCATTTTTATGTAATTATAACTTGACATAAATTCCATCATCAGCTAAGATAACAAAAGATAATTTAAATTAAAATTGTAAATATCTGTAACATAAAGAGAATAATTTTTAATTTAATAGATATACATATATTACCTTCTTCAGACTTTTTATTAAATTACTAATGTATCAATTTATTTAGAAAGTAACCCTGTGATTAAATTTGATATAAACGCATATTTCTTATCCAGATGCAATCGACGATCTGTTTGATATTTAACGTATAATTACTTTTTCTTTCAAAGATAATATTGAAAAAACTTAACAATCTTACCCTGTGTGCTTTACGTGCGTACAATCGTTATTAAAATTCCCACACTCTCTTCAGTGACGCTGTCTCGCTTATGTCAAATCTTTGAGTTTAGTGGCGCCTGACATTTTCGTATTTATAAAAACCCCCCTGTTAGTCTCATCCCGCTGAAGTTAGAGTTCACAGTTGGTTTAGAAGTTTCCAGAAGTACTTATTGTTAATACGGATAAAACTTCATCTATGGTTAACTTCTGTGAAAATTTTACGTAGTTCTGTACTAATCTCGTAACACCCTAATCATCTTCTTTAATATAAGTTACTCCACCCGATAACATCTATAAAAATAGAAACAAATAAATGAAATAAAAAAATATAGTATAACTGGTTAGGTTAGACTTTGTTATTTTCAGTAAGGTTTGGTTAGATGATAATGTTTTTGGTTAGGTTAGTCTCCAAAAATTGGGCTAATTTAAACATGTTATCTATTTTTAAAAAGTTGCTTTTTGGTGCGGTTCTTTTGACGAAATTTGGGGTGGTGCATTGTTTTTGATTGAATTTGTGACAACATTGCCTCAGTCGTTAAGTTACTTAGATTTACTTGAATCTATTATAAAGATACAAGTATTAATCTAAAATGATCATTTTCAAATCATCATTTTCAAACTTATCGTTGAAATGTCAATGTGTCTAACATACAGAAAATTGTATTGAGAGGTCCAGACTGTTTTTGTCTGCGGATTTCATTAAGCAACACAGTCAAACGTCAATACCAGCATAAATCAAATATGTCAGTTTTTTCATTATCAGACGCTTTTTTTAACAAAATTAAACTACATGTTCAACTGCTCTATCAAGGCAATACCAAAGTAAAAAAGGAAAATTATCCATTGCAAAAAATTCAATAAACCTGCATTGTGCTTGCTATTTTTAATTTGAATACATGCAATATAATAATTAAGATGATTGTCTTAATAAAGTTTTTTACATAAAAAATAAATTGTAAATGGATAAAAATATTTGAAAATAACATTTATTAATATATAATGTTGATTTGATAATAATTATTGTTATTGTTCTTTGCGTTCACAGTCAAACTCACCTATATCTTCTACAGACATTAGCAAAGTAGAAGATTCATGTAGTTCTTGTAAACGAGCATGGAGATCTAATAGATCAATCCACAGTTCTTCCGACAATATAACTCGCTCTCCAATAGAATTTAGACCCTCTTTCTTTATTTCTTCACTATTATATAAGAAAAATCATTCAGCAGGAAAGTCATGTAAAAACATTATATCAAGAGAATTATTTTGATACCTACAAAAATGTAAAAAATAATTTCCATTTAGCCGAAGCGGTCTGTTCAGTTTAAATATTAGCCCCCGCTCCATAAACGATACTTGATATATTCCAGCATTGAACAGATAAGGAAATACGTAATCGGTTTTAATTATGTCTTTACTAACACTAATGCAAACGGAATTTATCAACTGTTTATTTATAAATAATCATCAAAATGAAAACGTTTCAGCTACTACTTTATACTACTTCAAATTTGCTTAGCAATCTTTTAAAACTATAGATGGAATTAATCATCACATTACAACTGTTACCAAAAACATACGCTTACTAAAAGTTGAAATTCAAGAAAATGTTCACGGAGCAAAACCTTACATACGTTTGATTTTCCTGTGTTACATCCGAAGATACTGCATTGGTCAGGAAGCAAGTTCGTTTTACTTGGAAATTTTGAATTTTGCCGAATCCTTGCCATTCCAAGCAAGATAGGGATTTTTAACGTGCGTGACACCACCCGCACACGGGGCCTCCATATAATCTCTCATCTGAAAGAGGACGTATTTTTGTAAAAAATGCTCGCCTAACATTTTTTAAGCGGCCCGTGACGGTAATCGAACCCAGGATCTTGGGCTTAGTAGTCACACGCAAACCAACGGAGCCACAGAGCCGTTTTCATAAGAAGAAACCGCCTGAAAATACGCTGCAGCTGGAATCTAATTTAGTTTAGCTAGAATACTTTTATTCTAAATTAAGACAATTAAAACATAAATGTAAGAAACATGGTGACGGCTTTAACACAAGTGATTTAAACAAATGTGGAAACCGTAGGTTAGAATGGCATGGTGTAGAATCCTTTATTATTATAGTAAAATTTGTACAGGTATAATAATAAACTTGAGTATAAAAAATCTACAAAGCTTTTTAAATAAAACGTTTTAATGCTCCAAAACAAACTTTATTTTATCTCTGGAGAAATTTATGTTAAAGATAAATTTTGTATTAGCTGCAAATTTTATTAAGTTTCAAACCAATGAAGTTGAAATGAAGACGTTTTGCACTGCCAATTGTCTAGTAGATTCCAGTACAAACATTAAGTTGTGGATAAAGAACGCGGTAGATAGGTTAAAGGATAAATTAAAATAATTTAGTGAAAAATGCTTTGGACGGGCTCTTCAAGAAATACTACATCTTAAGGTGAATATAAACCACCATTTGCCCTGGAAAGGAAATACTCAACTTTTGCCAAGGTGCCGTACAATATGGCATGAAAACGAGCATTATGGAATAACTATCAATTCTGTTTTCTTCGGGTTATAGTTTCTGCATTATAGCTAGCAGAAAAAATTTTGGAAGAACTATGGGTTATCCTCATTATAAAAATGTCTTAAATTATTATTACTTTTCATTTCCAATTAGATTACACAAAATCAAAGGGTTTGAAGATCTTACCATATGTCATTAAATGTCTATTTTCTAAAAGATAAAAGACTTTTGCCTCCTTGTCTTAGTAAAAATACTAACAACAATATACAACCAAAAATTTATTACTTTAACGCATAATTTGAAAAGTAAAGGTTATCAAAAAGAAGCGTGTTATCATTTTACATGGAATAAAAATATGTCAGCTTTACTCTCGCACTTTTGAATTTAGGCAAATAGACAATTTACAACACAGTAACCATTTTCATAAAAATTGGTGATCCAATATCCAATTACAAAAATGCCTTTGTAAAAAAAACTAAAACAATTTTTATTCATTTCTCATGAGCACTTGGACAATATAAAATCGATGAATTTGAGAAAAATATGGTGTGTAGAAAATGTGCTATATAAAACAGGTGCAAAGACTTTATTACATAGTAACTTTTTCAATAGTTAATTGTTCAATTTCCGACTTATTTAACAAATCCTTTTTTTCAAATTCTGTATATACTAAAACAGAACAGAAGATAATGAATATTTCATTTACAGATTGCAACACTAATGTTTTTTCTAATGTATGTACATCATAGTACTATAATGTGTCAAAATTAATCTATGAGATATTTTAGTTAATGTGACTGTATGTCAAATGTTTTAAAAATATAATAATAATAATAATAACACCCAAACACACACACGCACACGCCCCCTTCAATTTTTGTGTAATTAAATCAAGTGTTTATTACCAATAGAACAATGAATATGTGTTAAAACTATTTTGTATAGTTTGTGTTGGACCTTTATTGTTTTAAAAAATTTACTTTATATCTAAATAGAAAAACTGACAAGTGATATTTTGCGTATGTCAGGCTAACTGTCAGACTGACAGATGCCTAATTTGTAGTGTTTATATGCATTTACTTGTAAAACATAGTTTAGTACATTGCATAATAATAAACTTCACAAAGAAAGACCATGAAACACCATTCAAAAAGTACATTACACACTAAAACAATTTTAAAAGATTTTTGAGTTTAAAGGATTGAATTGTAGATACGGTATGTCTTAATGATTGCGACTTTTATGTATTTAAATTTTTTTATACACCTATTCTGTTTGCGAGACACCGAATTAAAATAGGTTTGGTAACTACAGTTTAGAATAAGCTTTTCTCCTGCAATATTTTTGTTATCTAACCGCCATTCATTTCTTCAAACATCAGTTTTCTTGTGGAGCACCAATGGACAACCCCCTAACAAAATCATTCTCAACATACTTTCAGAATTATCGTTTTGCGTTAAAATTCTATAGCAGCCATAAACCAGTTTCGCTCTTAATCTACGCCAAATCCATCTAACTTCCATTCTAATAAATCTTTACACATTGTAATTTCAATCAATCAGCACCTCACCAAGGCTGAGATTTTGAGGATACACAACTTCCTTATAGTACTAGCTGTTACAAACTATGAAATTAGAATCAATGGGCATCGACACTTTTTACATACCACCAGTACAGTAATCAATATTACTTCATATCCACTGTCCATAACAAATTTCCTTATTACACACTGCCCGATAGGTCAGTATATTGTTGCCTGTGTCCAACTACTACAAGATGCACCAGGGAATATTTTGTAATACAATATTTATTTCGACCAATATGCACAAAACATTCAACATATTTATTTTAAATTTACAAAAATTATACAAACATTATTAAAACCAGCAATAGCATACATTAAAAACAAATAATGGCTATATAAGTTATGACAAAACGCAAAAAAAAGGTAACAGCTGTAAAAAAGTTATACACAATAATTAGTATTGCTGCAATTACCAATGATATAGTGAACAACTGTGAAGTATCTTATCAGAATTATGTACAAGGAGAGTTGTATGACGCACTTACATTTGTAAATTAATAAAAATTTTAATATGTAAATCTTAATGCGTTGTATTTTCACTTAATTATTATCCCAAGTGGCTGTGTGCATTCTAATTCAATGCCAATAAATACCCAGGGGTATTCACGTTAAAAATGTTTATTAAAAATTGAATTAAAATTGCAAATTGCTTTCGGCCAGTCATTTAATAGAAATTGCAATTATAAGCAACAAGTTACTATTAATAATTGATGGGTGGTTTCAACATGTAGATCATTTTTATTAATCATTTACATTTTAAACTTTTAAAGGTAATATTATTTATTTAAATTATTAATGTACACCTAGTGTTAATAGTAGTTTGTTACTTATAGTGGCAATTTTTATGAAATTTGACAATTAGACATTGATGATGGCTTTGGCCAAAAGCGCTTTGCAATTTTAAATCAACTTTTAATAAAAAATTTATACGGGTATTTTTACGTAATACCTTAAGATGTAATGTGTAGAGAACCATTTCTTTATTTTAAAAAGCCATGTTAGCACAACCATATAATTTAAAAGAGAAGAATAAAAAAAATATTGGTTAAACATTGGGAAACACAACATTCTTGAAAATACGAAGGAGAAAAAGATATCTTTTAGAAGTTTAAATGAAAGTTGAACGATATAAATCATGATCTCAAGTACAAATTCTAAAAATGTTTTCAGAAATTTTGACCTATTATCTACTAAAATCAATATCATTTTAAAACAAACATGAATTATAAATACAAATACAGTTAGACACTTAATTATTGTAAATATAAAAATAATTGATAAATAAACACTGTCAGTTTTCACTAAATATCATTCTATAAAGCATCTTCAATTTAAAAAAATACATTTCATAATACGTATTTTAAACATAGTTCATTATAATGTCAAATTAATTTTTGGGTATTGACATATAAACAACCAATTTAAATTTGACTTTATGTAAATAAAAATTCATCAGATAAATACAATAATATTTCTCTTTTAAATTCTTGATAAGAGTAATACATTAATAGTACTTCAATTAGGTTACTGCAAGTATATGCTATAGGTCTACGATTCAAGTCACAGGTATTATGATAAGTCACATTTATCGTGTCAGGAAGGTGTACAGATCCTGTAACAAATAATAAAAATTTTAGTCAAGTATCATTATCTGACGATGCAACAAATTGTTGCAAATAATAGAAAATTCTATTTTGCTCATTTGATAGATGTTCTTCTCTAAGAACCAGACGTTTAACTACAGTTTCTGCTGTTGGCTTTTGTTTATAGAGAATATCAGTTATGTCTGTTATTGATAACATACTCCACACTGTATTTAAATGCATGTCAAGTATACCACTACGCATAACCAATACAAATTCTCTTGGCTTATTCACTAACACATCAGATGCAAGAGTCAATATTTGTTCAGTAATACAATTTTGCTTTGGCACATCATACAATCCATAAGATCCATAGAATGATTGTAAAGTAGACATTTCATCACTTGTTAATGAAGGAAATGAAGAAAGTGTCTTATCTACCAAAATGACTCTTATTTTGTAATAAATAATTTTAAAATCTTCCATTATGATATTATCTGGAATATCTGCATTTATATCAGAGATGAGCACAAACGTGGACCGTGGTAATTTGGCTGGTAATGTTTTAGTAAGTAGCATCTAATGACTAAGAATTTGACCTGTTAACTTAAACTTTGAGTTTTCCTTTCGTATACGATGCAAAGGTAAAAATGGCACAAGTAAATCTTCACCATGAAAGAAATCTTGTAGTACAGCATTTCATAAAAGTGTAAACGCTTCTCTTGTTAATCCACCTAAATCGTAACCATTCTCATTTTTAAACATAATATGGAGTGGTTTGAGCGTAACTTCTGACACTTCATAAAACATAAACATATTAGCCACAAGATCAATTCGCTCTAATTCCAAAATGAAAGAATCATTGAAAACTAAAACAAATTAAACAAATATTTTACTTGAAATAAAGTAATTATTACATAGAGATTATAATGGTAGCTCATCCTCTAAAATGCACCATTCAGAATTAAACAAATAAAATGAACGCAAATTTGCAAATTTCATTTAAATAAATACCTGTATCAGTTTCATTTTCCAAGCACTTGATTCACATATGCTGTAATTTCAACATCGTATGGTGTTTGAACTAGAAGCAAGGTACATATTTTTGTTATAAATAAAGTTGAATAAATCTTACTATCCTGTGATATCGTGGGTTCAGAGAAAGGTAGCACAGAATTATTCTCAACCATTGGCGCTGTAACAGTTACAAGGCCTTCTCTTTCTGCGAGTGTTTGTAATGATATATTGCGTTGGGACCTTCGCTTGTGTGATGGTATAAGTGCCCGAGGCACGTTTCTATTTCTATGTCTACGTCTAATACCAGTACTTCTTTCCAATTTATTATTTGAGGTTGTTCCCCTTCCATTACGTGCTAGGAATGTTTCTTTAAGTGGTTGTACAGCAGCTTCTTCTAGTGAACTAGATGCTGTTCCATTTAAACGAAATCCACCTTGAAATATGAATAACAAATGTTTTACCAAGTACTATTGTGATAATTTACTTAATTTAAAAGAGTTAAAACTTGAAACTTGTTTTCACATTAGCGTTCAATAATTTAAAAAAAAACCTCATTTTTGTGCAACCGTCCATGAAATAGCCACTTCACATTCTCAACATAGTATGCGAAATTCATTTTCTCATCCATTAATAACGGCTTACACGCTGATTGTCACTTTTATAGAATACCAAATTTCTGCATTTCTATAATATGATAACACAATGTTATTACTTTTTATTACATTAAAATTGGAAAAGGATACCTTAACAATATTTTTAAGCTCTTGCAGAATGCATATAGAACTATCGTTACCACTTGACAATTGTACGAATTTTTAAGAACTGTCAAAATATTTTAAAATGTAAATTTCATAGCAAGGTCATGATTTAAAACGCCACTACAAATATATTATAAATAATAGACTCATTAACATCTAAATTCTAACTACAGTTTTATTTGTTAGTGAACAAAATTTGTAACATACAGCCATGTACACGGTTGTACAAAAAATCGTATACCTTGGCCACAAAATTTTTTACTGTCCTCGAGATTATCTTGCCTCGTAAGTGCCATCGACATAAACTTTTATTCGGTATGCTAAAAGGCAATTTCGCGGTCTTGGTATGCAATTTGTCCGTTTAGAAATTACAATTGTCCTGCTACAAAGCATATACGGTTAACTTTGCTAATGATAATGTATTCTAATATTTGTTTAACGAATATTATATATACAGATTGTCACTGATCATTTTGAATTATACAGGGTGTCCCTCTTATCGGTGCAAATTCTTTAGGTGGTGGTAGGGGACACTTTCTAAGAGGAAAGTTTAAATAAAGGTTGTTTCCAAGTTCCCGCTCTGAAGGGTCGAGTCAATTTATATCATTTTGTTAGGTATCTTTAAATGGATATAGCATCAAAAACATTAACTTCAGCATATTGATCATTTTAAACTATTTTAAAGAGCATAAAATTTACTACAAGTCTGCATTTTATCAATTTTTGTCTAAAGCAAAGGGTAGGAGTTATCAAGAGATTTATATGAAACAAATAAAAACAATTACACATTTTTTTTCATATCTAAAAATGTAACTTTTAAACAGCAAGAGTTAGAAGAAAAAGAACCATCACCCACAAAAATGCTGTAATTTAACCAAGCCCTTTAGAGACGGGACTTGGAAAAAAGATTTATTTAAATTTTTTTCTTAGAAAAGTGTCCCATACAACCACAAAAAATATTTGCACCGATAGCAGAGACTCTGTAGAAGTTTATAACTTTAATACTTTTGTTTTTCCAATTTCAATGCTGTCAGAATTGAAAATAAATTTACATACAAAAGAGGCAACTTTAAATACTTTTATGTTTAACAAGCACATTTCAATTCTTACAACACAGAATACTTACTTAATCTAGTATGGTCTTGCAGACCTCCTGACTATGGCAGGAGCTCGAGAGGCATCATCTGTATCTTGAAATTCTATATATTGGGATATCAGTGCACCATCAACTAATTCAAAATCGTTATTGAAATTATCTGTGGTTTCATTTCTGAACCTGAACTCATTGGTTAAAGAGCTAACATAGTATTTAGAATTCTCTAGAAATTCAAATAAACTTCTTTGCCCGCATTCGAGCTCCGCCCATGCCCAAAGAATATTAGAGCTATTTATCAAATATCGTACCTTGGGCATCCTCGATACTCTACGATCAGATATTGCAACTAAATACTCATTGTGAATACGCGACTGTAATTTAACTAATTTCTTTGAAAATAAGAGTAGCAATAATTGTTCTGAACGACAATAATGTAGACACCTGTAAAAACCCAAGCATTTGGATACACTCCAAATTTTTGTTTCAAAATGCGGTGGTATGACTCAATACGGTTGCTGGCGCGGTTTAATAAATTATGAACACTAAAACTATTTGGTGTTACACGTTGCAACCAAGTAACTTCAACATATGTTAACATTTCACAAAACTCTGCCTGCAATTTTATAGGTATTTCGTCTTTAATTAAATTAAATGCTGTTACAATTTTGGCAGCTGGAACAAGAGCCAATGCCATTACTTTCCTTAAAACATCTAAAGCAATCTCATTTGTAGAAAAAATTGGTTCTAGGCCCAATTTCTTAGCCTGACGATATATTACCTACAAGAAAGTAACATGCAAGTGATTTTAAATTCAATTCCAGAAATTAACATCTCCTTTATAATAGGGATCACAATGGATATCCGAATACATAACCGATAATGCACTACCCAAGACAAAATTTTGATACTTGATATCCCATAAGTACCCATAACCCGATAGATAAATACCTGGTAGACGATACATACCAAAAATAAATATCGTCAAATGCTTGATATTCGATAAATACCCTAATTCGATAATTAACCGGTGCCAGAAATAAACATGAAATGAATACTACTCAAGTACTCACTAATCCTTTATATGAATTTTAAGAGATTTGTATTGTCACAAATAATCAGCGGATCCCAAGCTCCTGGGTTCGAATCCCAACACGGGCTTAAAAATTACAAGTGAGTATTTTTCACTAAATTACACCCTCGTTCGGATGAAAGGATAAGTGTAGGTCCAATATATGTGTTGTCATGCACATTAAAGATCCTTACCTTGCCTGGAATGGCAAGGATCCATTTAAGTTATAAATTTCCAGGCAACAAAAACTCTCCTCCTGGCCAATGTAGTACCTTTGTATTGAAGCATTGAAACTATAAATGTACAATCACAAACAATTACACTACTTATACATGACTAAACGTAGAGTAATGTTAAACCTTGAACAAGTTTTCCAACATGCCTATATACTTATGGGATAATTAGGAGGTATCGAATAATTAGCGAGTGTCGGGTTATTATCGGGTAATTGGCAGTAATTGGGTAATGGGTAAATCCCGAGTATTGATTTCGAGTACCCAGTTATGAAAACTATCAGGAATCATTATCCCTAATTCATAAGAACCACATAAATCTTAAGTAACTACCTGACAAAAAGGAAAAAAAATCCATGTATGCTTGCATTTGGAAACACAGTTTGCAGTGTATGATACAATGCCTTCTCAAAATCGCACATACAACTAACAACTCTCATGTTTGGGAACATATGCAATAAATGATTAAACACAGTAGTGTAGGCAAGTGAAGTTCGTCTTGACATTAATGCCCATAGAATTGGAAAAGCCTATAAATATAAGTTTGGTTAATAAAAGCACGTCAATACTTTCACTCCTTTTTAATATCCACACGGCGATTTAATACGGTAGTCGAGCACTGCTTAAAATAAGCAATATAATAACCATCCTCCCGAGTCTTTACGCTCCAACGAGTCCTTTATAGGTTACTGTTAGAAAATATATTATTATTAATAAACACAAACCACAAAATTCCCATATCAGAACAGTCTGCAATAGTTTTAGCAACAGAAAAAACAAGACTGTTCTGATATGTGTGTTAAGTGATTTGTGTTTTTTAATAATAATACCTATTTCTAACAGTAACCTAACCTCAAAAAGCCTCTCGCGGGACTATTAACCCCTCTACTTAGGACGTTAATCTTCCTATCCTGCAATACTATAAAACTGCCACAACCAATCTCTAGTTAATAATGTTGTCGCTAGGGAAAAGGAGGGTCAATAATCTATTGTGTCTTATGGCGTATTAGTATTAAAATGCATTTTTATAAAATTGTGAGGTCTAATTAGACTAAGACCATCATATTTGGTACTTTATAGCTGTGATAGTCAATTGTGTGTAAAACTTGGTGCCTATAACTTATCTACAGATATAAAATATGAAGTGTTGTTTTGTCCCTGGGTGTAAAACCGGATATATATCATTCAAACACATAAGAAGAAGTATTTATTCTACTCCCAAGGTATTTTTGGTGTTTAGTGATACTAATAAGTTTCTAAATACATGTCCTTGTAGGATGTGAAAACATTAGAAAAGTGGAAAAGCTATTCCTCAAGTGACAAGGTTCTTTCTTATTTGTGTATATATTAATGTATAATGAAATTTATTATTATGTGCATTGGATGGTAAGAATTGTAATTTAAGTATCTACCTGAGCATATGTTTCTAATACGATTCTTGTTATGATAATACATTTTTATTTCTAATTAAAAGTGTGTATAAAAAAAGTTAGGTAAACTGTTGTTTTATTTTGTTTAATATAATACTTTTTTGCTTCAATGAAATCACTATTTTCCCCAAAAGGATGGTCAGATTTTTGTGTGCTCAATAATACATGAACTTCATCCTTCTGGACCATCAAAGATTCTAAAAGTCCTAAAATTTCTAATTTTTTAGTATAAGACTTAACTACATAAATTAACAATAACTTTAAATTGATCTCCTAAAAACTAGTGTTACCAGAAATAAAACATTCTTTCTCCGTATGAACGATATACCCTATTGTTTTATAGCCGCTTGTATTTGTATCATAAAATGCTTTAAAAGTGCTTTGAATAAGTATTATTTATGTATGGTTACATTGCCTAGCATGCTATTTTGATTCTATAATAATTTAAAATTCTGATAGGAATACTGGAGTATTAAATTGGTAATTGTTAAGAATATGTGTATAATTCAACTTCCAATGACTGGAATTTTGAATAAAATCCGAATTTATAATTATTTATGAGAAAAATAACGGACGCTCCATAAGACTGCATGTAAAAATCGCCCTCCATTTCCCTAGCGGCAAGTCGCGAACTATAAACTAAAATTTGCAAAGGTTTCTGGCCGAGATTAATGTCCTAAGTAGAGAGGTCAATACGCGGGACTCGTTCGAGCATAAAGACTCCAGGATGGTTAAAAAAAATTTCTGCATACCAAATATGGAAGATACCTGTGGTTATTGTACCATCGGCGTCGCCGTGGATCAATTGTAAGGTAAAACAGATCCCAAGGTCCTAGGTTCAAATCCCGACACGGCCGACTGCTTGAAAAATGGCAGGTGAGCATTTTCCAAAAATTACGCCCTCGTTCGGATGAGAGGTTAAATGGAGGTCCCGTGTGTGAGTGTTGTCACGCACGTTAAAGATCCCTACCTTGCCTGGAACGGCAAGGGTTCGGCAAAATTCTATATTTCCAGGCAACAAAAAACTCGCCTCCTGGCCAATGTAGTACCTTCGAGTGGAGCATTGGAAATGTAAATGAACGGCTATTGTACCATCACCACGATTTTTATGATTTGCACCAAAGGAGGATTATTAAACATTCTTCATAACTGTTAAAGTCAAAACTATTTGTGAATAGCTTTGGTATCCTACGTTAAAATGCGTTAAAAAATTAATTTTTACAATGACCTTAACAACATGAGGCTACGACAATGATGAATTTACTTTTTAATCACGTATTCGTTGTTGTTACATGACCGGTAATACCTCGATGAAAATACAAATAGCTGTATATTTATTGGGTATTGACGGTCATGTGACAACGGATACGTGACTACTGATGTTTGTGGATCCAAACTTACAGTTATAAAATGGTAAATATTGCAATTCAGAATTGTAAAAATTATAATTTACCAATGTAGGGATACTATTTAAAATAGTTCAAATTACAATGCAAGGTGGTATACATTACAATATTAAATTTTAATATGTACAATTTATTATTGTAATGATTGCAATTTAAAATATTAAATTGTAACTACTTGCATGGTACTTTTTAATATGAACTTGAGAATTATTACAAGGTTTATCAAATTTAAAAGTGGAAAATTATAATAGTAAATAGGTACAGAATAATTAAATGTTACCATGTTAAAATATGAAATGCTCCCATTTATACAATATTGAAAACTGGAAAAAATTATATAGTGCATGTTAATTAGTTAAATAATAATTTACTACAAAACTTTGGTGAATATTATAATAATTTGTCCCTAGTTTATAAAGAAAAATAAATTTTTAATTGTCGAAGATTTTACAACTCTTTAGAAATACATCATTAGGTATTTCAAAACTGTGATACTTATAAAATCAGTACCTCATATACTGAACAAAAGAGTTGTAAAATCTACGACAATTAAAGAGAATTTCACTACAATTTTGGTTCTTTATAAACTAGGGACAAATTATTGTAATATGAAAAGTTTTGTAGTAAATTATTATTTGACTAATTAACATGCACTACAGTAACTTTCAGCTAAAGCATAACAAGGTTTTCGTCATAAAAATTTACAACAATATTATTTTAGAAACTATAGGTACTATCTGACCAGTGAAACCGATATATGCACCAGGTACTTTTAGTACCGCTTAAACTTTTGAACACTCGGATATCTACCTGTATAAATCGGTAGGATTTTCTTAAACGCCACATAATAACACACACACACACACACACATACCCATACCACACACACACACACTCACACGCACACTCACACAACACACTCATAAAATAACACACAAAAATACACACGCACACCGCACGCCACGAAACACACACACACAACACACACACACACACACACACACACAACACACAACACACATAACAACACATACACACATACACACACACACACACACACACACACACACAACACACATAAACACACATACACACATACACACACACCACACACACACACACACAAACGAACATCATCCACCGTTACCCTACTAGCACAGACAACTCTGCACTAAAATAGACTCGACCATCAGCTAAAGCCAACGTCATGCTCAATGCCCCACCTACAACCATATAGATGGAGGCGCCAAAATATCGTCCACTTATACGTTGAACGTGTCTATAACCGGCAATGACTAGGTGTTCATATCAATAAGCAAACATGCAGTTGTACATATTTCTAGCGTTTGCTTCTAATTGACGCCTTGCTTAATTATTGTTATTGCTACCGGCTAACTGAAATATTGTGTTGACGTTTACGAGATAAAATTTTCTTAAATTCAAAATCAAATTTTCCACTCGCGTTTCGCGTTTTAGACAATTCGGAAAAAATTTGGTTTCATGCATGTCCGTCCGTTTGTCTGTCTGGCGGTCTATGTGTACGCGAATCTTGGCAAACCGCGTAACTTCCACTGTTTTTATCGGATTTTGACAAAATTTTCAATGATTATACGAAGTAAGTCTTAAATAGTTCTCTATAGATTTTACTGTTTTCGGATTAATGATGCACTTTGCGCATACGCAAACGTGAAATTCTTTAAACGGCCTACGCTTTAAGTTTTGTTTCAAAAATGTTGTAATAAGTACGTATTATAACCATTTTTGCGTTCGAAATACACACATGCACGCACGCACCCACGTACGCACACGCACGCGTACACGCGCGCGCAAACAAGCACACGCACTCGCACTTGCGCGCACACACACATGTATTATCACCATTTGTAAGAGAATACAAGATGATTTAGAGTAGGTAGGACAGATAGGGCTTATAGGGCAGGTAAAAAGTTTTTTGGGGAAGATAGGAAACAGTATAATGATATTAAAGATGAGAATAATAATTCGGCTTTAAATTTCCAAAATTAATTTCCCTTTTTTTTAAAAAAATTAAATTTAATTTTAAAAATTTTTTTAAAAAAAAATTTTTTTGGGGGGGGTTTTTTTTTAAAAAAAAAAAAATTTTTTTTTTCCTTTAATTTTTTTAACAATTTGGGAAAAATTTCCTTTGGAAAAAATTTAATTTTTTAAAAAAAATTTTAAAAAAAAAAATTTTTTAAAGGGAAAAAGGAAAATTTTTTTAAAATATAAAAAAACCAAAATTTTAAAAAAAAAAAAAACAATTTTTCCCTTTTTTTTTTTTTTTTAAAAAAATTTTTTTTTTTAAAAATTTACCAAAATTTAAATTAATTTAAAAAAAATTAAAATTTTAAAATTTTTAAAAAAAAAAATTTTTTTCCCCAAAAAAAGGAAAATTTTTTTTTTTTTTAAAAAAAATTTTTTTTTAAAAACCCCTGGGGTTTTTTTTTTAAATTTTAACCCCTTTTTCCCCTTTTTGGTTTTCCGGCCTTATTTTTTTTTTTTTAAAAAAATTTTAAAAAGGGTTTTTTTTAAAAAAAGGAAAAAAATTTTTTTTTTAAAAAAAAAATTTTTTTAAAAAAAAAATTTTTTTAAAATTTTAAAATTTAAATTTTTTAAAACCCCCTTTAAAATTTTTTTTTTTTAAAAATTTAAAAATTTAAAAAAATTTAAAATTTTTTTTTTTTTAAAAAACCCCCAAAAAAAGGGGTTTTTTTTTTAAAAAAAAAAAATTAAGAAAAAAACCAAAACCCCTTTTTTTAATTTTTAAATGGTTTTAAATTTTAAAAAAAAAAAAGGGGGGTTTTTTTTTTTCCCGTTTTTTTTAAAAAAAAAAAAAATTTTTTAAAAAATTTTTTCCCAAAATTTTTTTAAAATTTTTAAAATTTTTAAAAAAAAATTTTTTGGGGAAAAAAAAAAAATTTTTTTTTTTTAAAAAAATTTTAAAAGGAAAAAATTTGAAATTTAAATTTTTAAAAATTTTTTTTAAAAAAATTTTTTTTTAAAAAATTTACTTTTTTTTAAAATTTTAAAAAAAATTTTAAAAAAAAAGTAATTTTTTTTTTAAAAAAACCCAAAAATTTTAAATTTTTTGGATTTTAAAAAAATTTTTAAAAAAAAAATTTAAAAACCCTGTTTTAAAAAATTTAATTTTTTTAAAAAAATTTTTTCCTTTTTTAAAATTTTTATTTTTTCCCCTTTTTTTTTAAAAAATTTTTAATTAAATTTTAAAAAAAATTTTTAAAAAAATTTTTTTTTAAAAAAATTTTTCTTTTTAAAAATTTTAAAAAAAAAGGGGCCCTTTTTTAAACCCTTTTTTTTTTTTTCCCCCCCCAAAAAAAAAATTTTTTTTTTTTTTTGTTTTTTAAAAAAATTTTTTTTTTTTTAAAAAATTGGGTAAAAAGGTTTCCAAAAAGTTTTTTTGGGTTTTTTGGAATTAAAATTTTTTTTTTAAATTTTTGGGAAAATTTCCCTTTTTTTAAATTTTTTTTAAAAAATTTTTTTAAAAAAAATTTTTTCCAAACCCAATTTTCCTTTTTAAAAAAAAAAAAAAAAAAAAAAAAATTTTTTTTTTTTTTTTAAAACCCCCCCCAAAAAAAAAAAAATTTTTTTTTTTTTCCCAAAAAAATTTTTTAAAAAATTTTTAAAAAAAAAAAAATTTTTTTTTCCCTTTTTTGGTTGGTTTTTTTTTTTTAAAAAAATTTTAAAAAAAATTGTTTTTTAAATTTTTTTAAAATTAAATTTAAAAAAAATTTTAAAAAAAAAAATATTTTTAAATTTTTTAAATTTTTATTGTTTTGGAAAAAATTTTTTTTAAAAAAAATTTTTAAAGGGGGGTTTTTTTTTTTTAAAATTTAAAAAAATTAAAAAAAAAACCCCCTTTTAAATTTTTTTTTAAAAAACCCCTTTTTTAAAAAAATTTTAAAAAAATTTTTTTAAAAAAAAAATTTCCAAAGGAAATTTTAAAAATTTTTTAAAAAATTTTAAATTTCCCGGGGAAAAAAAAATTTTTTTTTAAAATTTTTTAAAAAAAAAAATAAATTTTTTTTAAAAATAAATTTAAAATTAAAAAAATTTTTTTTTAAATTTTTTTAAATTTTAAAAATTTTTTTTTTTCCTTAAAAACCAAAAATTTTAAAAAAGGAAAAAAAAATTTTGGGGAAAAAAACCTTTTTTTGTTTAACCCAAAACCCCGGGGGTTTTTTTTTTTTAAAAATTTTTAAAAAATTTTTTTTTCCCCCCAAAAAAAAAAAAAAAAACTTTTAAAAAAAGGGCCCAAAAAAAAAAATTTTTTAAAGGGGGCCCCCCCCCTTTTTAAAAAAACCCCCCCCCTTTTTTTTAATTTTTAAACTTTTAAAAAAAAAATTAAAAAATTTTTAAAAATTTTTTAAACCAAATTTAAAAAATTTTAAACCTTTTAAATTTGGAAAAAATCCAAATTAAAAAATTTTTTTAAAAAAATTTTAAAAAAATTTTTTTTTTTTAAAAAAAAAATTTTTTAACCCAAAAAATTTTTTAAAAAAAAAAAAAAAAAGGGGAAAAAAAAGAAAATTTTTTCCCAAAAACCTTAAATTTTATTTCCAAAAAAAAAAAAAAAATTTTGGGGGAAAAAAAATTTTTTTTTCCCCCCTTTCCCAAAAAGGAAATTTTTTTAAAAAAAAGGGGGAAAAAAAAAAAAATTTTTTTTTTGGGGTTTTAAAATTCCCCAAAAATTTTGGGAAAAAGTTTCCCCCAAAAAAAAAAAACCTTTTTTTCCAAAAAGGAAAAAAAAAATTTTCCCTTAATTTTTAAATTTTAAATTTTTTAAAAATTTTTTTTTAAAAAAAAAAAAAAAAAAATTTTTAAAAAATTTAAAAAAAAAAAAACCGGAATTTTAAAGGGGGGCCCCCTTTTTTAATTAAGGAAAAAATTTTTTTGGGGTTTAAAAAAAAAAAAAAAAAAAATTTTAAAATTTTTAAAAAAAAATTTAAAAAAAAAAAATTTTTTTTTTTTTAAAAAAAAATTTTTTTTAAATTTTTAAATTTTTTTTTAAAAATTTTTAAAAACCCCCAAAAAAAAAAAAAAAAAATTTTTTTTAAGAAAATTTAAAATTTTTAATTTTTAAAAAAATTTAAAATAAAAAAAAATTTGGAAAATTTTTTGGGGGGTTTTTTTAAAAAAAAAAAAATTTTTAAAAAAAAAACCCCAATTTTTTTTAAAAAAAAAAAAAAATTTTTTTAAAATTTTTTTTTTTTTAAAAAAAAAAAAAAAAATTCAAATTTTTTTTTTTTAAAATTTTTTTAAAAAAAATTTTTTGGGAAAAATTTTTTAAAAAAAAAAACCAAAAAAAAAATTTCCAAAAAAAAAATTTAAAAATTTTTTTAAAAATTTTTTAAAATTTTAAAATTTTTTTTTTTTTTTAAAAAAATTTTTTTCCCCGGTTTTAAAAAATTTTAAAAAAAAAAACCTTTTTTAAATTTTTTTAAAAATTTTTTTAAAATTAAAAAAAATTTTAAAAAAAAATTTTAAATTTTCCGGTTTTTTGGTTAAAAATAAAAAATTTTTAAAATTAAAATTTCCCCCAAAAAATTTTTCAATTTAAAAAACAAAAATTTTGGAAAAAAAAAAAAAATTTTTTCCCCTTTTTAAAAAAAAAAAAAAAATTTTAAAAATTATTTAAAAAGGCCAAAAAAAAACCCCAAAAATTTTTTTTTTTCCCCTTTTTTTTTTTTTAAATTTTTTTTCCCCCCTTTTCAAAATTTTATTTTAAATTTAAAAAAAAAAAATTAAAAAAATTTCCAAAAAAAAATTGGGTTTTAAAAAAAAAAAACAAAAAAAAAAAAATTTCCAATTAAATTTTTAAAAAAGGGTTCCTTTTTTTAAAAAATTTTAAAAATTAATTTTAAAAAAAAAAAAAAAAACCCCCCCTTTTTCAATTTTTTTAAAAAATTTTTATTTAAATTAAAAAAAAAGGGTTTTTTTTAAAATTTTTTTTTTTTTTTTTTTCCCTTTTTTAAAAAAAAATTAAAAAAAAAAAATTAAGGGGGTTTCCAAATTTTAAATTTTTTTTTTTTTTAAAAAATTTTTAAAAAATTTAATTTTTTTAAAAAAAAAAAAATTTTTTTTAAAAATTTTAAAATTTCAAAAAAAATTTTAAAAGGTTTTTAATTTTAAAAATTTTTAAAAAATTTTTTTTTCTTAAAAAATTTTAATTTTTAAAAATTTTTCCCTTTTTTTTTCCCAAACCCAAAATTTAAAAAAAATTTTAAAAAATTTTAAAAAAAAATTTTTTAAAAAAAAGGGTTTTTTAAAAAAAATTTTCTTAAAACCCTTTTTTTTAAAAAAAAACCCCCCTAAAAATTATTTAAAAAAATTTTTTAAAAAAAGTTTTTAAAATTCAAAACCAAAAATTTTTTTTAAAAAAAAAAAACCCTTTTTCCTTTAAAATAAATTCTTTAAAATTTTTTAAAAAAAAATTTTTTTTTTTTTTTTTTTCCCCAAAAAAATTTAAATTTTAAAATTAAAAAATTAAAAAAAAAAAATTTCCCCTTTAAATTTTAAATAATTTTTAATTTAATTAAAAATTTTTTTTTAAAGGAAAAAATTTTTTTTTAAAAAAATTTGGGGGGGAAATTTTTAAAAAAAAATTTTTTGGACCAATTTCAACCAAAAATTTTAAAAATTTAAAATTTTTTTTTTAAAAATTTTTCCAAAAAAAAAAAATTTTTTTTTTTGGTTAAAATTTTTTTTAAACAAAAAAAAAAAAAAAAAAAGAAAAAAAAATTTTTTTTTAAAAAAAAAAATTTTAAAAAAGGGTTTTTCCAAATTTTAAAAAAAAAAAGGAAAAAAAATAAAAAAAAAATTTTTTTAAAAAGGTTTTTTTAAAATTTTTTTTTAAAAATTTTAAAAATTTTTAAAAAAATTTTAAATTTTTTGGGAAAAAAAAAAGGGAATTTTGGGAAATTTTTTTTCTTTAAAAAATTTAATTTAAAAAATTTTTTTTAAAAAATTTAAAAAAATTTTTCAACCAAAAAATCTTTTTTTAAAAATTTAAAAATTTTTTTTAAATAAAAAATTTTTTTTTAAATTAAATTGGGGGCCCGGTTTAAAAAAAATTTTTAAAATTAATTTCCCAATTTTTAAAAAAAACAATTAAAATTAAAAATTTTTTTAAAAAAATTTAAAAAAAAAAATTTTTTTTTAAATTTTAAAATTTTAAAAAAAAAAAATTTTTAAAAAGGAAAAAAATTTTTTTTTTTTTTGGGGGAAAAAAAAATTTTTTTTAAAAAAAAAAATTTTTAAAAAAGGGGGGAAAAAAAAAAATTTCCCCTTTTAAAGGGAAAAAGGTTTTTTTGGGGTTTTTTAAAAAATTTTGGGGGGGAAAAAAAGGAAAAAAAAGGGTTTTTTTTTTTTTTTAAAATTTTTAACGGTAATCGAACCCAGGATCTTGGGCTTTGTAGTCACACGCAAACCAACGGAGCCACAGAGCCGTTTTCATAAGAAGAAACCGCCTGAAAATACGCTGCAGCTGGAATCTAATTTAGTTTAGCTAGAATACTTTTATTCTAAATTAAGACAATTAAAACATAAATGTAAGAAACATGGTGACGGCTTTAACACAAGTGATTTAAACAAATGTGGAAACCGTAGGTTAGAATGGCATGGTGTAGAATCCTTTATTATTATAGTAAAATTTGTACAGGTATAATAATAAACTTGAGTATAAAAAATCTACAAAGCTTTTTAAATAAAACGTTTTAATGCTCCAAAACAAACATTATTTTATCTCTGGAGAAATCTATGTTAAAGATAAATTTTGTATTAGCTGCAAATTTTATTAAGTCTCAAACCAATGAAGTTGAAATGAAGACGTTTTGCACTGCCAATTGTTCAGTAGATTCCAGTACAAACATTAAGTTGTGGTATAAAAAACGCGTAGTAGATAGGTTAAAGGATAAATTAAAATAATTTAGTGAAAAATGCTTTGGATGGACTCTTCAAGAAATACTACATCTTAAGGTGAATATAAAACACCATTTGCCCTGGAAAGGAAATACTCAACTTTTGCCAAGGTGCCGTACACTATGGCATGAAAACGAGCATTAAGGAATAACCATCAATTCTGTTTTCTTCGGGTTATAGTTTCTGCATTATAGCTAGCAGAAAAAAATTTTGGAAGAACTATGGGTTATCCTCATTATAAAAATGTCTTAAATTATTATTACTTTTCATTTCCAATTAGATTACACAAAAGTAGACCATTATCAGGCAATCCACCCCCACATTTCCACCAGCATCCACATTTCCACACACATCTGGACCAAAAAGTTTTCTTCGACTAACCATTTTTCATCTTTCGAGATAAACCTATCTTAAATTTTTCATCTTTCGAGATAAATGAGCATCCACATTTCCACACACGAGATAAACCTATTTTTAAGATTTTTTTTACCGCTAACATTCTGAACCAAATAGTTTTCTTCGACTAGCCATTTTTTTATCTTTCGAGATAAACCTATCTTGTTTGGTATCAATTAATATTAGAATTTTCTCAGCTACCCGAATTTCTAGGAATTTTTTAGATAGCATCATATCCCAGGGAGCTACCCTAATTTTAAGATTTTTTACCTATAGACATTTAATGACATATGGTAAGATCTTCAAACCCTTTGATTTTGTGAGTAGACCATTATCAGGCAATCCACCCCCACATTTCCACCAGCATCCACATTTCCACACACATCTGGACCAAAAAGTTTTCTTCGACTAACCATTTTTCATCTTTCGAGATAAACCTATCTTAAATTTTTCATCTTTCGAGATAAATGAGCATCCACATTTCCACACGAGATAAACCTATTTTAAGATTTTTTACCGCTAACATTCTGAACTCAAATAGTTTTCTTCGATGCCATATTTTTAGTCAATTTTCGAGATAAACCTATCATTGTATTGGTATCAAATTACATTTACTACCCATTCTGGATTTTAGATAATCTTTTCTCCGAGCTACCCAATTATAAGATTTTTCTAGCCGAATCTTTTAAATTTTTAGCATGCATACATCCCAGGAGCTACCCCAATTTTAAGATTTTTACCAAGCAACTTTATCGACCGTCCTATATTAATCCCTTTATACATGCGATACATCTTGATTGTCTAAATTTTAGCAGAATCCATCTGAAACAGATTTATAAGGACCACGCCCTACAAAGTTATATCCCCTCTGTCTATCTTTCATCTTTCACACGAGATAAACCTACTTGTTTGGTATCAATTAATATTAGAATTTTTCTCAGCTACCCAATTCTTTAGAATTTTTAGATTGCATCACCCAAGGAGCTACCCCAATTTTAAGATTTTTACCAAGTACATTTTATGACTTCTTTAATTTTTATCTTCATACACTTTTATATAAAATTTAGCAATCCAATTGAAAAATTTAATTAGGACCACCCTGCAAATTAATATGACCCTCTGAAGATAAATCTTTTCCACTTTCCAAAACGATAAACCTACCTTGTTTGGTATAATAACTAGATTTAGTAACTAAATTTAATTTTTCAGTTATCTTAAATTCTGATCACCATTTTAAGATTTGTACCAGA
>JARFIW010000585.1:0-26678 GCA_036346225.1 Platerodrilus igneus | reverse complement strand
GGCATGAGTTCAAGAGCTGTAGGCGGGCAGTTTCTTGTTGTGTTGTCTGTGCGAGGTCGAACGACAGGGTTGGTAGCGTTAGGGTCGACACTCATCATGATGCGAAGTCCAGCCAGTGCCCCACGATGCAGCGGTTGAAGGCAGTCATCACCAGCAACATCGACCATGGATCCTAGGCCATTAGATGATGTTTTGAGGAGCTCGAAAATTAAATGCGCGCAGATTAATTTAGGCAAGGGTAAAAGGGCCACCAATAATTTCGTCAAAATAATAAAAGAAAATAAAATCGACATCGGTTTCATACAGGAACCGCACCTGTATAGCCACAAAATAACAGGTTTTGGGAGGGGGTTACCGTGTTTAACGCGAATAGCGAACGACCGCGCAGCGGAATAATAATAAATAATGGGACGTGTGCCGGTATTTTACTAAATAATTTGTCTACTGAATTTATAACCACCGCGGAAATAAAAACCGGGACAAACACGTTCTACGTGATAAGCGTGTACTTTCCACCAGTCGACTCCCGGCGGGAAAATCTTCAAACCGAGGACTTAATAAATCAAATCGAAGGTAATTTTCACAAAATTGGAAGGAATAATAAACTAATAATTGGAGGAGACTTTAATGCTAAGTCGCCGCTATGGGATAGCCCTATCGAAGACGATAGGGGCTCGCAGGTTGCTGATCTCTTTACGGAGTGGGATCTTAGTGTGATAAACACTAATGATTTTCATACGTTTGAGGGGCATAGAGGCAGCAGTTTTATAGATATTACTGCAGCCTCGCACGAGATGCTAGAAATAATTTATAATTGGGAACTTAGGTCGGACGAGATAACGCTCTCTGACCATAAATTAATTACGTGGGATATCGATGACGAGAAAAAAACAAACGAGCAACTAACTATCTTTCCGCGGTTCTGTAATAAAAAAGCAAATTGGGAGCGGTTTAAAGAAAATTTGGCGAAAGCATTCCTGCGCTCGAAAACGAGCTATTAAACTGTCAAGAGGCAGACGAAATAGAAACACTCGCGAAAAAATTAAACGACGCTGTGGTAGACGCGTCGTCGTACTCCATGCCGTGAAAGAAAACATTTAAAGACAGCGTACCCTGGTGGACTCGCGAACTAACCACCAAGCGGGCAGAAACGCGTAACCTAAGGCGCCGCTATCAACGCGCCTCGGGAGAAATAAGAGAACAACGGAGACTCGAATATAATCAAAGTAACCGCGAATATAAAATATTAATAGAAGAAACGCGAACAAATAAATTTAAAGAATTCTGCACGCGAAATTCCGAGAAGAAACCTTGGGGTACCGCATACCGCGTAATAAGAGGTAAACAACAGAAAATCGCGCTCGGTAATATAAAGTAAACAAATGGCGAATATACTGAAGGTTTTAAAACCGCGGCGGAGTATTTATTAGAGAAATTTTTCCCATTAGATAATCCCGATGAGGATGAGGGGTTGCACGATTTAGTACGTCGGGAAGCTATTGAGGCGCAAGGAACAGGTGCCGATAAGGCAATCTTAGTTCACGAGGTCGTAAGGGCTCTTAGGACGATGAATCCTAAGAGGACACCGGGGCATGACGGAATCACTTCGGACGCAGCTCTGAAGGTGTGCCTGTTATCCCCGTGTGTGTTTGCCGGGTTGTTTAATCTTTGTTTAGAGAGGGGCGTATTTCCGCGTTGCCGGAAAGTCCAGAACGTGAAATTTATCCCTAAACCTAAAAAGGCGGATGCGTCAGATCCGGGCAGCTATCGTCCAATTAGTTTGCTACCGGTGCTGGGGAAAGCTTTGGATCTCGTTATGACTACTCGAGTTGAGCACATAGTGCGAGACAGCGGTGGTTTTAATAACCGACAGTTCGGTTTCATGGAGGGAAAGTCGACTATCGACGCACTAGAATTCGTTGTCGGGGAAATTAAGCAGGCGAGAAATGCTAAAGAGTACTGTGTTGTTGTTGCTTTGGACATTTCAGGAGTATTTGATGCTGCCTGGTGGCCATTAATCGTTTGCGAGTTAGATCGTAGGGGTTGTCCGCGGAACTTAATGTCGTTAGTCAAGAGCTATTTCTCGGGGCGACTGGCACAGGTTGAAATTCCGTGTGAAGTTTTGTCGCGCGAGGTGGAAAGGGGTGCCCGCAGGGGTCATGCTCTGGTCCCACTTTTTGGAAGTTGTTATATGAGAGCATCTTTAGGGTCAAGTTGCCCGCAGGATGCTCAATCGTTGGGTTTGCGGATGACACACTTTTAATTATCAGATCGCGATTATTAATGGACACGCGAACAAAACCAAACGAGGCGCTAAATAAATTGCACGAATGGTCGCGAGAGGTAAAATTGAAATTTAATACGTCAAAATCGGAAGCACTATATTTCGGGACGAAACCGGGACAGCGACCCCCTAGGCTAGAGCTAGGAGGGGAGAAAATCCCGTCCAAAAATGCCATCACGTACCTCGGTGTCAAAATATACAATAAATTAAATTGGAAAGCGCACGTACAATACGTAAAACGCAAGGGCGGCGAATTATCAAATAAAATGATGGCGGCGGCAAAAATAAACTGGGGTTTCAGAGGCGAATCGCTGAGGACGGTCTATGCCGGAGCGATAGAGCCGGCAATGCTGTACGCAGCATCTGTATGAGCGGAATGTTGCAAAGTTCGAGAGATGCGTCAATTGACGAGCGTTCATCGCATTACCGCGGTGAAGGCGGCGAGGACGTACAGGACCACCTCCACGGAGGCGGTCCTGGTTATCAGTAAGACTCTCCCTATTGAATATGTCGTTATGGAGTTTCGAGATAGAAGGTTAGTAGATACCGGAAAAGGATGCGAAATTATCGAAGACATTTGTCTTGGCAATAGGGAGGCAGAGAAAAAGATTGTCGTATCAGAGTTAGGGCACCCGGCCGATATTAGAGGAATCGAGTTTGTCGAAGGTGATCGGGACGCGACGGGTATCAGAATTTACACATACGGTTCACGAATGGATGACGGGCAAGCAGGCGCGGCGTTTGTCGTGTTTAAGCAGGAAAGGGAGGTGTTCCGGTTTTAAACCAAACTCGCGAACTGGAGCACTATCTTCCAGTGCGAATTGGTAGCCATACGAGACGCTATCGATTACGTAATAAATCACACAGGCAGAGACGATTATTATATAAACAGCGACAGTAAATCAGCGCTGACGGCATTAACTAACATGAACACCTCGACAGACCTCCAAGCGGACGTCTGGAAAATAGCGCATACAGCGCTCGAGTTTCGACGCTTAAAGTTCTGTTGGGTTAGGTCGCACGATGGTAACCTAGGAAATGATAGGGCTGACGAATTAGCTAAAGAGGCCGCGACTGGCGACTTTCGGATATCACATTCGTCGATATCGAGGTCTTTAATTAAAAGAAAGCTGCGCGATAAACCTGATTTAAAAAAAAAAATTAACATGATAATTATACCCAAATGTCCAATATGCACGAGAAACCCCCACACCACTAATACAATCACTGTCTAACTTCATAATTATGCGCGGAAAATCGGGAAATCGGGAATAAATAATAACAAATAAACAATAACAAATCAATTGGAAACCCTAATTAAATTAAATCAATAAAATAAACAAAGAATAAAATAGAGTGAAACAGCGCATCCCCCCCCCCTCAAGGACTTGAAAGTGAAGTGATAGTGAAAGTGATAGTGATCCCCCCAGAACATTTAGTGCATACCCACCAGGACTTTGGGCGGTTTTTGCTCAGCGGATGGCAATGGATATGTTTGGGGTATAAGCTGTTTCTGGGACTAAGAGTTCTAAGAAGTTTTGTGAGTAAATGAGTGTAATAAGGTCTGCGGAGATGTCTCTATCGACGTCGAAGATGATTAGTTGGGGCATTTTAGGTTTGGGGATGTGTGTATTGCAGGAGGTTTGTGTTAGGGATTGGATCAGGTTGATGTCAGTTGGTTTAGTGGTGCGCATGGTGATGGATGTTTTTGTGGGTCGGATTGACTGGATGTTCATTTTGGAGATGGATGGTTGAAGGTTGTTTTTAATAATTTTTAAAAGTTCAGAGGATGTAGTTTCGGAGGCAATGGGTTTAAGTGTAATGGTTTTGGCTGAGACGTAGGTAATGATGGGAAAGATGTTATGTTGGCGTAGGTAAAAGGTTGTGGTGCTTGAGTTGTTTGAGGTGTGTAAGCTGTAGTAGATGTAGAAGGTTGCATTTCTGAGGTTTTACCTACTTCTTGTTGCTGTTTATCTAATTTCTTCAGGCATTTCTCAAATGTCGCTATCTTTGCCTCAGCTATAGAGTGTAGGTTATTAGCTTCATGAGCTATTAAGGCTAGTTGCTCCACGTTTTGGCGTAAGAAGTGTCCGCAGTTCCGAGAAATTTTATTTGAATCTTTATACACGAAGTTTGTCACTTCTTGTTTAAGCTGGCTGATTTTGGCGATCGTGAGGTATGGAATTTCTACATCATTCAGATCATCACGCTTGCGTTTTGTAGGATTTGAACTTGTAGAAGAGGCGTACTCGTAGTGGCTCCAGATCGTTAGAAAGGCATTATTGCATCAACAGATGGTTGTGGTGGAGGCATCTGACTGTATACATCTCCTCGTCTGACGTTGGCATGTTGTGATTGAATGTATTTACCTGGTGATTAAATAGGATATGTTGTTTGGTTATTTTCTATTATTGCTGTGTTCTATGGATGTTATGTTGTTATCAGCCTTGTAGTCTGCAGGTGTTATTTATTGAAGTTTGGAAAGTGGTTTTCACCAGGTTAGGGGGTGCAAAACCCCTCGAAAATTTTGATATATATTTCTGAGTGTTGTTGTAACGGTCGTGCAGTTGTTTAACTGATAACGCATAACTTACAGTTTTATAGATTTCAATGAAGTCTTACAATAATATTAATATTAATTGATAAGCGAGCACTCGAAATACGTCTGTATTCCGGGACGAACGAGTGTCATATTATTCTCGCGGCAGAGGTAGCAATTGACCTACGGCGAATATCTTGTATCAGTAACTTTCCGAAACTCCGTAATGTTAAACAGTTTTCTGGGGCTGGTTAACTACGAACACCGTTTTGTCAAAATTATGCGGAGTTGATGCTGCTTTTTTTGAAACTTTTGAATAAGAGATGTAAACAAAATTGCGGAGGGGGTTTGAGATGATGCATTTCGGTATATTAAGACGGCTTACATAAAGAGCACTCTCAAGATACACCCGGACCTGACTGGTACATTCTATATTCAGTGCGATTGTTCGAGGGGCGTTTTACTTCATATATCAAAATTGAATGCCAAAAAGGCAATAGCATTCACAAGTGCGGTTTTAAAAGGAGGTCAAGTATCTTATACCACGACCGAGAAGGAGACGTTGACAGTAGTTCATTGTTTACGTCATTGGTGTGGATTAGTATTAAGGCAAGATCTTGTACTTATTATAGATCATAAAGCTCTAAGTTTTCTAATTCAATGCCAGCTACACTCTGCTAGAATATCTCGTTGAATTATGTTTATACAAGAATTTAACTTTAAGATTCTACACTGCAAATCACCAGATAACAAAGCGGCGGATATCTTGTCAAGGTATCCGGTAACGATTAAGCGAATGTCAAAATGGGAGTATTAGGAGACCCCAATGTATGCTTACTTAAACTAAGTGAAAACTAGTCAGAACTACAGAACATTTTAAGTCGCACAAGAAGAAGCAGGAGAGGGACGAGTGGCTAAAGAAAAGATGAAGATTTGGGGGATGGAAACAGTAAACGGGGATATCTCCAAGGTATCAGTTAAGGCGGGAAATGGTCTTGTGGTACATGAAGGTATATTGTTCAAGCGGGAAAATAGTTTCGAGCCTGGATTAAAATTATACGTATCGAAAACCCAGGCGCGAGAACTTGTTTTGGCACATCATAATAACATGGGCCATTTTGGTAAAACTAAAACGTATTCGTATATGTGCTAGTTTTTCTATTGGCCTAGAATGCAAAGAAATGTATGGTACAATCAATCAATCACTTGGTCGGGCCTGGACCTCTCGGATTCATCTTCTTCTTACAGCATCAATTTTGGCGATTTTGGCTGTCTCGTTGGTATCTGTTGTTTCGTATTTGTCATTCTATTAATGTTTTAGCAGGTGGTTGATAGGGTGAGTAGCTTCCCGGATCTTCTTCTTGGCTGCTCTTCAGCTGTAGGATATCCAAATCCTGGATCCTCCGGCCTATGGTTTTCCACAGGATGGCTATTCGCCACAAGCAGCTTCATCGTCAGGTAGCTCGTCGAACAGGACTGACGGACTGACGTCCCCAACGATTTCGTTTGAGTCACCATTCCTTGGCACTCTGCATAGCTGAAAAACTCCATCGAATTGTCACCGTTCCGCTACTCACCTTGTTCAGCCCAGAGGCGAATGTAGGTAGCTGTTGGTTTCGTCAGATTAGCTGCTGGAATGCCCTCCCTTGTATGGTGCATTGTAGCCACCTACTATTTATGTTAAAGGGTTAAGGCGTCGCCAACTCCTAAAGGCGTGCTTAACACAATTGTAACCAGCAAACCGGGAGAATTTGTTTGTTTGGATTTAATTGGCCCGTTATTAGGGGGAAGGGTTGGGGTAACACAATTCATGAAATTATACGCTTTGAGGAGGGCTACGGTTAGAGCAATTTTAAGTAAGGTTTTTAATAATTATATACCGAAGGTTCAAAAACCCGCTTGCATTTTGAGCGACAACGGTACGCAATTTACGAATAAGGTGTGGAAGGAGGAATTAGGAGCGGTGACGATAAAAGTTAAATATACTTCGTATATTTTCCGCCACGAAACTTAACCGAGTGATACAATAAGGAGGTACGGAGACTATCGAGGACAGACTGTCACGAAAAGCATACTAAATGGCCGAATATGTTAGATTTTGTAGAGGATTGTTTAAACAATGCGGTTAATGTTAGCACCGGATATACGGCACGATACTTGCAGAAGGGTGTGGTAAACACTAATCCCATAGATAAATATGTTGATTTTTCGGCGGTCTCTACTGTTGAAACACCACGGAAGACCATTTGGAATTAGCCTACGAAAAGTTAAAATCCAAGGCTCACCGTAGGGCTAATAAAATTAATGCAAAAATTCGTCCAGTCATTTTTAAGAAAGGGGATCAAGCCATTTTTTGAACTCATATGTCGTCAGCGGCGGATAAATGTATTGAAAAGTTTTTCTTATTATATGAGAAACCCTTTTATGTGTTGCGTCTGGTTGGACCAAATTCTTATATGACTGGATACAGAATGTTACCGCAGAACGTAATCGATCCTAAACCGTATCAGGCTGCCACACCTGTCGATATTCTGAACGGGGAGGTGTAAGTTGTTTTTTTTGTTATCCTTATTTTATGTTGAATTCATGATTCCTATAATATTTTTAATGTTTTTTTTTGTGTGAATATGTTCATGCTTATTTCTATTGGTGGCGGTAATTTTATTTATAGTATTGGTACACGTCATTGTATTTTCGTTTCTACTAATACTTAAACCTAATTATGTAAGAAATTCGATTTAAGGAGGGGGTTATGTGATGGTTCTAGGCTCAAAGACAATGCGTGGAGAAAGAAGAGAGACCGGTCGGGCAATGGTCGCGCACGATGGTGCATTCGAATTGACTCCGTCGACGAACCACTAGGTATTAACGTGGTAGATTAATCGAAAAAATTTATAAACTGTGCAAGTTACATCATTTTGTGTTGTAAGTGCTTAACATTCATTGTACGCGTTGTGGAAGATTATCTTTGTACCATTTAGATTATTGCATCATTAAATTTGAATACAAATTCTGTTTTATTTACACGTGCCAATTGATAAAGAACCCACCTGAGATCAAAACCAATAATAATCCATTTACAAAAATTTCAATTGTCACGTTACTATTACTTAATATTAAAATGTGTATTTGTGAGTGAAACCACATCTTAATAATAACTAACATTTTTCTGAGGTCTGCGAATAGAATAGTAGTCACTAGGAACCAGGTCCTAAGAATGCGGTAGATGGGGCAGAAATTCGAATTTCAATTCGTGCAAATCTGCCATCGTAGATAACGATTTGTAATGCAGTTTCGCTTAGTGAAAGAGTACTTTTTCTTTTGCACTTACGCCTGTTTTTACGCAATATCCTCAATAACAAGTTTTATAACTGTACGATTCTTGTATTAATACACGTTGTTGCGCTTAAAAGGCTTCACTTTTTTTATTGTATTATTTAGGTTCAGGGATTTTTAAACCCCACCAAACCTATGGAGAGCAGGAACGAAATTACAAGTGCTAGACCTTGGACGGAAAAACATCAATTAATTAATAATTTGCGAGCCATAAACGAAAGCACGCGTGAGAGTGATCGCAAAAGGTTCGTCGAGTATCTTTCGTTATGAATTAACAAACTGGTGGTAACGTAATAAGATCCCGCGGATTTTCGACAGAACCTACAACTTTAATGTATTTGACAATTAAGTTTTAATTAAAAATTTGAGACTTGTAAATTATTATCATTGAATCATCAAGGTTGTGGTTAATCGAATACGACTTGATTATGGAATTTTGCAATTCTGTGTGTGTATTTGTTTGCAGTAATATTGTTATGTTGCTAGTATTTAAATTGGTTTAGGTAACTTTAAAATTTGAAATGTATATTTGCTTAGAGTAATAATGAAATGATGCTGTAATAAAATAGAGTTAGGTGATGCAGTGAGTGAAATTTGATGTTTTCTTTGTGTGCGCATATAATATAGCATTTTTGAAAAAGGAACTCTATTCCGGTAGGAAGTCAATTAAAATCCCGAGGAATACTCGATTTGGCGCCATAAACATGGCAGCAATTAAAAGTCTTTCGAGGTAAATGTTATTGGTAAAGTAGCTCAATATTTCACCTAGTTATATTACAGTTTTGGGTTTTTGCTCAATTTTTTTTCATTGTTTTTATAGCCACCCACTCCCGCTCCACTGTAGTTAGTCAGTACAACTTTAATTTGTTGTGAAATTTTCGTCCCTTCTAGGGCAATTCTAAATTTAAGAATTAAATGCTTTATTCACCCTGTTAAGATGTTATTACAAATAAAAACGCATTTCTGCCATAAGTGAAATGCATTTGTTAAATGTGGACATTGCACAGTGGAGTTAGTCCTTAATGGCCACTTTTTGTGTTACAAGTAAACTAACTATTTGTTTGTTGAGTAATGTATATTGAATTGTTTACAACTTAGTTATTATTTAATTATTAAACTGTGAAGCTATCTTTTTACTTGTTTCTTTTTACTACTTTTTTAGTTCTACCACCATAGCGAGCACAATTACATCAGGCGGGAAAACCTATAAATTTGAATTCAAAAACAATAAAGTTCTCAACACACCTGTAACAGTTTTTAAAATACTATATTAAGTAATGGATAAAATTCAAGTAACAACTTATTATTTCAAGTCTTTCAATTCTTCTACAACAGAGAATACTTCAGGGCGGTCGTTAAGATTTCTACTCCAACATTTGTTATATATGGAAGCATACCGATCTGTTTTCATATCTGGGCTTGCCGTATTTGGCCGAAGATTAAATTTCACAACCTAAAACATACATATTTCACTTATTTTTACATACACCGTGATATGTAGGAATATTGGCGAGAAAAGTTACTCCGTAATTTTAAGTAATTTGTTACCAAAACAGCTTTTTCTGATAATATAATATTAAAACGCATAACACAAGCAAAAATACAATAGCAATTTTTAAACTGAGTTTAGTTAGGATGATGAAAATAGTTTAATTTATTATAGTTTTTCATCAACACATATAAGAACTAAAATGCAGAAAGTTTTCAAGTCTTGTACAAAAGATTTAAATTGATGATGAGACTAATGAATTTAATAATTACAACTCGATAAGTGTTTACGAAGTGCGTAACGCGAGTTACATATCCCCCAAACCCAAACCTATATATGTATAATCAAATAGGAATTTTTAAGAAATTATAAAGAAATTTAAGTTAAATGCAATATTGTATTTCAAGAATAGTAGTAGTAGTAGTAATTTTTAATATGCATATAAATATGCATACAAATAAAGAAAAGGTTAATGAAAGTTCACAAGCAAGTTGTGAGAACGGATGTGAATACATTGTATTCCAGACGTAAGTGATACTGCAGATGCAGTCACAGACGGTTAAGAAACCGCAATTATTAGAATTAAGATTGTTAAATTGTATAATGAATTGAATAAAGAAATAAGCAGACATGAGCTCTGCAAGTTCCCATAGACATGTGAGGGGCAGACACAACATAAATATCCCGGAGCCCCAGATCGGTCAGTCAGTTCTGAGTATTTCAATTAAATAAAAACCCTTAACCACAAAAAATATTTAAATTACTAGATACGTATTTCAACCACTATGTGGTCATCATCAGTAGGAAATCTGTAATTAAATAATAATTAGCTGTTGTTTTGGAACACTTCAGACGAATATCCTCTGAAGTGTTCCAGAACAACAGCTAATTATTATTTAATTACAGATTTCCTACTGATGATGACCACATAGTGGTCGAAATACGTATCTAGTAATTTAAATATTTTTTGTGGTTAAGGGTTTTTATTTAATTTTATTTAAATCGGGCCACAGTGTTCCTATAGATTATTAACTGAGTATTTCAGCTTTTACATTGTTGTTTGCTTAGGCTACTCGGCCTCATTTAAATTCAATTATTATTAATTTCGATTTAGTATAGTTTTACAGTTTGTCAAAATTCCAAATGTAATTTCTGTTTAATAAATAAATTTGTTACAAGAAGTTTTGGCTCAGCCGTACGAATCCAGAAGGGCACTACGAATCCAAAAATCGGAGAACTGGTGACCAAGAATTTCAATTCGCAGAAATTCCTCAATTTAATTATAAACCGTATAAATACGTATAAAATATAAGTAAAGCGATTCTTTAAATAACGCAATACAGACCAAACCGAAAAGTAAATCCCAACTTATACAAAAACTTGATATTAATTAGAACCGAAAGTAACCATTAACGACAATGAATTCCGATATGAAAATTTATCTCGAAAGTATCCCTCAATTTAACGGAGAACAGGCATTATCAGGAAATTTTATTACCGCGTGTGAAACATTTTTAAAAACCGTCTACAAATCCGACGAAAGTGAACGCAATGTTTTACTTTTACGCCTGACTGGAAGGGCACTAACGCTAATTGCTAGCCGAGATGATATCATCGAATGGGACAATTTCAAACGCACACTAATTGCATATTTTGGTGATTAACGCAACATCAAATCTCTAATCCGCCATCTAATAAACCTAAGAATGGAAAGTAACCAATCCCCATATCAATTCGGAATGAAATGCTAAGACGTACGAAGTTTAATTTTAACAAAACTAAAAATCAAAGAACCCAAACAGAATATCCACTTATTAAAGACAAAAATGTATGACGAAATGGCACTAGACACCTACATAAATGCACTACCAGAAAGGTTATCGTCCAAAATAAGATTTCAACATCCACAAAATTTAGAAGAGGCAATGAATATGATCATAGAAGAAGAAAACGTTATGTATTACCGAAATAGATTATATAACCCCAACGCAAATAAAAACTACTCACCTATAAAAACCATACAAGCCGCGAGACAAATATCTACACAACCGAAATTTACACCATTTAACGCACAAATAAATCAACCGCGAATTAACAACCCTAAATTTAATAACACAAATTTTTACAATCAATTCAGACAATTTCCGAGACCAACATTCAACTCAAATTTTACGAAACCCACATTCCACCAAGATTTAACCAAAACATAAGCCAACAAAGGCAAACATTCAGCGTAAACCCCAACCGAAATACACCGATAATAAATAACAATAATAACCCCAACAATTACCACAAACCAACTCCCATAGACACATCATCTGGTTACACCAGACAAAATACAAAAATATCACAAATCAAACCCAATTATAATCAAAAACGAAATTTCACTTCCGAGGAACTATTCCAGCAAGAAGTGGAAGAATTTAATAACGACAGGAATAATTACACAAACTCGAGCAGAGACGATGAAACAAATCAATTAGAAATTTACGAACGTAACGACCCATGTGAAAATTACGAAGAGGACGACGAGGAAAATGCGTGCTCAAATTTTTAGATAGACCGATTTATAAACGACCAAACATAATTAATTTAAATAATATCAATCAATAAATATTGCCATACATAGAAATACCCCACGCAGAACTTAAATTATTAATCGATACCGGATCTTCAAAAACACTAATTAGCCCCCGAACCGTAAAAAACACTATTTAGATTCTGTAGAGAGAGAACCCTTTAAAATTAAAACAGTCCATCAAACGACACTACATCAATTCATAGCGATTAGCGAACATACCCCTACCAAGAACTTTCAACGTAAGAATGAAACACAAATTTTGCATATTTGAATTTAACGATAAATATGACGAACTAATAGGAATGGACCTTCTAAGAAAATTAGTAGCAAACATTGATATAAAAAACGGCTTATTAAGAACAAAACACGGACAAATCTCCATTAAATTCCAAAATATTAATATACAAACCGAGCAAAAATACACCATAGAACCCCGGACAGAGAGACAAATAAAAATTTTAGTAAAGTCAAACAACGACGTAGGCATTATAAATCACATGACATTCCAACAAGGAGTAGAAGCACCCACAACATTAGTACAAATAAAGGACAATTACTCCACTACAACAATTCTAAACTCAAATAACTACCCCGTAGAACTACCTCTGGCAAGCCCAATGAACGTAGAAGAAGTAAACTTTAACGAAATGGAAATAGACAAAAATTTGGAAAACGATTACAACCCTATAGCGAACAACAAGATGTTTAGAGATAATCTAAGTAACATTCGTTTGAAGACCGACATTAACAAAGAATAGGAGTGAGCAATTAAAGACTTATGCTTTGAATATAGCGATATATTCCATTGCGAAGGAATACCTTTAACCTATACGAACACAGTCAAACACAATATAGAATTAACATATAACAAGCCAATTTTTACCAAAGCATTCAGACTACCTTAGGCAAGCCACGAAGAAGCAGATAGACAAATAACAGATTTATTAGAGCAGGATATAATACAACACTCGAACTCACCATGGAGCTGTCATGTATTAATAGTACCAAAGAAATTAGACGTCTCCGGCAAACGAAAATAACGAATGGTTATAGACTATAGAAAGCTAAACGAAAAAACGGTAGACGACAAATACCCACTACGCAATATCACCGAGATTTTAGACAAATTAGGAAAGTGTCAATATTTTTCAACATTAGACGCCTCAGGATATCACCAAATAGAGATGGAGAGAAAGACACAGCAAAAACTGTATTCAGCACACCTAGACGACACTACGAATATAAACAAATGCCATTTGGATTGAAGAACGCACCCGCCACATTTCAACGAGTCATGGATAACGATAAATATAAAACCAAATCGATTCATAATCACCGAAGTTTTAACCAACCCCAATTCCAATACACAAAAATAGACACTAAGAAAATAAACCAAATCAAAATAACCAAAGACGATAACGAGGAACAAATAATTAAAATTCCAAAAGAATATACCCCGAGAAAAAACGATTTTACTTTTATTTCAACATCGAACATTTATATAAACGGTTCTCAGAATTACATATTATTTAGTAACTCTGGCTCTGAACTTATTAGATGCACAAGAAAATTAATAACCTTAGACGACCTTGACAAAATAAATGGCGTAATTAGAAATCAACACGAAGGCAAAACCAACCATCGTGGAATTAATGAAACACTAAAGCAACTTATAAGACAATATTACTTTAAGGATATGAAAGAGTTAACCGCAGACTTTATCAACCAATGTGAATTATGAGATAAAGTACAATACGGCAGAACACCCCCAAAAATACCCTTTTAATGTAAACTAAAACACCCGACAAACCTTTCTTAAAAATTACATGCAGACACTCTAGCAGTAGAAGCACAAAACTTTTTAACAATTGTAGACACATTCACCAAAATATGCCAAGCGATACCCATCACCTTCAAAATTAGCATTGACGTAAGTCAAGAATTCTTACAATATTTTACATTTTATGGCACACCCGAAACCATAACTTTAGATAACTGCAGCGAATTCAGAAATAAAACGATACAAAACACTCTAGAACTCCATAAAATAAAAATTCATTTTATAACCGAAAACCACCCTGAATCAAACGGATTAATTGAAAGATTACACCTAACGCTATTAGAGCATATCAGATTATTAAGATTAACTTATCAGAAAAAGCACTTCTTCAATTTAATGTCATACGCACTAATCGCTTACAACAATACAATCCACTCGTCAACAAATTTTACACCCCTAGAATTAACATTAGGACATTCAGATTCCCGTAACCCTTACGGCATACATTATAACAAAGAATTATACCAGCTAAAAACCATAAAGAAAAGCTAAAAATAACTTACGAAAAGGTAAAAGATAAACAAGATAACGACAAAGAACGTATTACAACAACCCGCAACAAGAATACAGACGTAAATAAATTTTCAATAGGACAAACCGTTTACGAGAAAAACTTTCAAAGTAACAGACACAAAACGGTCCCTAGAAATTTAGGCCCGTACAACATAAAAAAAATGTCAGACAAAAATATAGCCGTAGTAGACAACGGAAAAATAGCAAAATATATTTATTTGAAAAATCTAAGACACCATGTAATTTCAGATGGACCGCCATCACCCTTATCGTCAACCTCCACCCAGGTAGACGGACATTATAATTTGAATTAGGGCCGCTATACTTGCGGCCACGTCCCCAATGCTCCACCCGGAGGTACTACATTGGGTTTAAACGCGAAAAATAGTTGTGCTCCTAATTTATTCTTACTTCATAGTTGATTCACCCTAAATAAAAACTAAATAAAAATCTAACAAACCTAAAAATCTAACAAACCTAACAAACTCTAACAATCTAACAAACCTAAAAATCTGACAAAAACTGGAACAAAACAAAACAAAACTAAAAACAGGGTTGTAAATAATGGTATCCCTAGCGCTGACTTTCGAGTGTACCCGATCAACAAGCAAAATGAGAGGGGAGGGATCCGTAATACCGGATAGCAGACGCCGGTTCTGCTTACCAGTGCGACCTGAAGGGTCGTCTTAAAACTATCCAAATCTAGCTAACTAATTTAAATCCATCCCTAGCTTTCCTATCGTTCCCTAACTGATTTACATTATGATTACAATCTTCGCAATTCTGCTCGTCCTTCCCAAATATATACTGCAACCAAAATGGCGACAGAACGTCAAACAAAACAAATAAGCCACATAATACATGCTATATATAAATAAATATAAAGTGTAAATATAAAATATAAATAAATATAATTATGTAAATATATAAATAAATGTTTAATAAGCGTTAAGCGTTACATATAGCAGTGCACAAAATAGCAAAAGCATCACCCCATTTATCAGGTGCACTCGCACAAGCATTATGTCGGCTAGCGCCTTTACACACCAAACGTGCTTCTTAAATTATTTCAAAACTACTAATTAATGTAAATCAATGCTTGTGCGAGTACAGCCGCCACAATTTAAGTCTTACCTCGATAATAAAATTCTCCAGCATCCGAAGATCTGGTCGTCTGTAACTTACTTCTAAAGGTGGGACGGGGTGCACTGCTAAAGTCCTGGTGGGTATGCACTAAATGTTCTTGGGGGGATCACAATCACTATCACTTCACTTTCAAGTCCTGGGGGGATGCGCGGTTGCGCTCTGTTTTATTATCCTTGTTTACTTTATTGATTTAATTTAATGAGGGTTTATGATTTATTTGTTATTGTTTATTTGGTATTATTTATTCCCGATTTTCCGCACATAATTATGAAGATAGGCAGTGATTGTATTAATGGAGTAGGGTTTCTCGTGCATATTGGACATTTTGGTATAATTATCTCTTTTTTTTTTTTTTTTTATATTTAATATCAGGTTTTGGTTATGCTCGTATCCTTACTCACGCCAAGTCAATCTAAAATTTTTCAATCCTCCCACCAACCCCACCGAATTTTTACACGCGGTCGTCATTGATTGTCTAATCTCGCGACCCTTCCCGCGAATTCTTTTAAGGCTGTCCAGAACGCCTTCTGGTTAACCACTTCCCCGACTTCCTCTAGGCTCTTTGGCCATGCCAGACCTAGGATAGCTAGTTTGCTATCAGCCAACCCCCGATTTCCCGCCTCAAGCGGGCAGTCGAAGAGCACGTGCTCTGCGCTTTCCGCGCCCTCACCGCATTCGCAGCGGTCGCTGTTGGTTAGACCGAACCTTTGTAAATACGCCTTCAGGGCGCCGTGCCCTGTTATCAACTGCACCATTTTGTGATCGAGCTTAACCTCGATCTTACCTCTGGCTTCTATGCTTGGTATGAATTTGTGGGTCAACCTGCCCGTGGCAGCGTTGTCCCACCTCTCTTCCCATTGTCGAATTGATTTTTCGCGCAGCTTTCTTTTGATTAAAGACCTCGGTATCGACGAATGTGATATTCGAAAGTCGCCCGTCGCGGCCTCTTTAGCTAATTCGTCAGCCCTATCGTTTCCTACGTTACCATTGTGCGACCTGACCCAACAGAACTTTAAACGTCGAAACTCTAGCGCCGTACGCGCTATCCTCCAGACGTCCGCTTGGAGATCTGTCGAGGTGTTCATGTTTGTTAAAGCCGTTAGCGCCGATTTACTATCACAGGTAGACGGACAACGACATATTAGTTGAAAACATAAAAAACAATCCCGGTATACTATCACTAAAATTGGGAAGTATGCAAAATACAACAGATTACTGGACAATCGCACAAAAATTCGATTTAAAAGAATTAATACAAGAATTTCACATAATTAAAGACAACTATTACAGATTAAAACAATCAATGGACACAGCGAATTACAACAGTATAATAAAAAGCATTTTGATAAACATAGAAGATAAATTTAATAGATTAATACCAATAGAACAAATTACAAGACGAAAAAAGAAGGACTAGGTAACATAATAAAAGCTTTCACGGGCAATTTAGATAACCAAGATGTAGAACGTCAGCAGTTAATTGAAAACGAATTTGACATAAAAACCATTGTTAGAAACCAAATATCTCTAACTCAATCAACTATAATAAAATTCAACGATACGTTAAGAAAGCTAGTAAGAAATCAAGACAGTATAGCCAATAGAATACAAACCCTTAAATCCAACATGCAAACCACAATGTTAGGAATGCGAGACTTAATCAGATTCAATACGATATTCACTCAAATAATATCAACCCTTACTGTTATTCAACAAATTTGAGTCATATTAACGAAAATGCTGTAACATTTGCAAAATTAAACACACTACACTCTAGTATCATAGAACCAAGTGACTTGTTAAAAGAATTATTAAGAATTAGATTATTTATAACTAACAGTAAACTACCATTTGAAATAGTAGAATCAAACATACTCATATTTGAAAAAATAGCTATAGTGAAAGGCTATGTAAAGAACAACGAAATCACATTTTTAATAGAAATCTCCATAGTAGAGAGTAACATTTATAATTATTATTATTTATTTGCTTTCCCCATGAAAATTACTAGCATGTATCAAGCTATCATCCCCAAAACCAAGCTCCTTTCTTTAAACGAATTCAGATATGGTTATACAAACGAAAAATGTAACAAAGTAACACCAAATCAATATTTATGCCAATCATTAACAACAACTATTCAAAAAGACGGCCCTTGCGAAGTACAATTACTTAGATTTTCAAATCATTACAACTGTGAAGCAAAACCAGTACAAATCACCAATATAAAAATTCAGAAAATTACGGAAAACAAAGGGATTGCTGCATATTCAACAGAAGTAATAGCAACCGCCAACTGCAACCAAGACGAAAACAATCTAGTATTAACCGGAAACAAAGTAATCACCCTTAAAGAAGACTTATTTAAAATTGAAGAACGAAACATTAGAGTATATCAAGACCCCACAGTAACCAAAAAATTCGCAAATTTACCAGAACTACAATTCAAGACCACACAATCCAAAGACGACGAAATAATCAAGAAACCCATGCATCTAGAATACCTAGATTTAGACGATCTCAACCACGCGATGAAACTAATGGACAATTACAAAGAACACTTAAGTGAGTTAAAAGTGCCGAAATTCCACTATGATAATACAAGCGTTTGGACAATTTTATTAATCGTTTTTTAATCATTTTAATAATTATGTATGTATTGTACAAAATGTATCTTAGATATAAGAATAAAGAAATAAATTTTAGTCATAAGAAAACAAAGGTAAATAAAGAAGTAATAAATATATCCTTAGGGACCATGAACTTTAAAAATTAAGCAAAGAAACCCTTAATTTTTTATTTGCGTCGGGAGGAGTTACATATTCCCCAAATCTATATATGTATAATCAAATAGGAATTATTAAGAAATTATAAAGAAACTTAAGTTAAAGCAACATTGTATTTCAAGGATAAATAAAGAAAAGGTTAATGAAAGTTCACAAGCAAGTTGTGAGAACGGATGTAAATACACGTAAGTGATACAACAGGTGCAGGTCACAGACGGTTAAGAAACCGCAATTATTAAAATTAAGATTGTTACATTGTATAACGTATAGAATAAAGAAATAAGCAGACATAAGCGCTGCAGTTCCCACAGAAATGTGAGGGGCAGGGACAACATAAATACCCCGGGAGCCCCAAGATCATCAGTCAATCTTGAGTATTTCAGTTTTTACATTGTTGTTTGCTTAGGTTACTCGCCCTAATTTAAATTCAATTATTATTAATTTCGACTTAGTATAATTTTACACGGTTTGTCAAAATTCCAAATGTAATTTCTGTTTAATGAATAATTTTGGTACATAAAGTTTTGGAAAAAAGACTTTCTAAAAAGGCAGCTCCCACGGCCCAAAACGTATCTCGCGTTGCGTTACGCTAACAATAAATTAGAGGTGAAAGAAAGAAATTTAATCTGGAACGAGCAAACTTGTTATTAAAGTACTACCGACAACATACGAAGTAGAAGGGGAAATAAAGGATAATAATTACATTCGACTGATATTTAGTTTTAATTAATTGTGAATTCAGTAACATCAAGATTAGAAATACACGCGAATAGAATGGGGAGGGGGGCGATTTAGGGTTGATAGAATGTGACTTTAAAAGTGAGGTTGAACGCACATAGCTTCATTTTGTTGCATTCACGAAGGAAGAAGACGGCGATCGACATGTAAAATAAAATACATCTGCAAGTAGCAGGATAGGATTATAAACGCGCAAACGCGGATATAATGTCGTGATGACCGTTTTGAAACAACGGAATAGGACCTGGTGAGTCATTTCTCCATTCAATTGGAGCTTTGTGGCATGTTCAGAATCAGGGAGTTGCTGTGTTTAGCCGAATTCAACAAAATCAGCGTAAACGTATATCTCGTGATAGATAAAAAGTTTTTATGATCCTAAATAGGCAGAAAATCTTATCAGTTGTGGTACTTTAATGCCATCGTTTTTTACAACTTACTTTCTGCACTAACGTCCTTGAGCTGGTCTGAATCAAACGTTATTCAGTGAGTATGGTAATGAGCAGGCTGATGCTTTGGCGAAACAGGAATCGACTTAGTTTTATTGTACCGGAATCGTAAGTTTCCACATCGTTATCCGTTCTATTTACCATGACAAGGCAAGAAATTTAGAAATGCCATTGGGACAAGTGGGTAAGATCTGTAACCTGTCGACAGGCAACGTTCAGTGCAACAAAAATAGGCAAATTTTAAACATGTTTGCAAGGAAAAAACTGCGCCTACTATAGTAGTACTAGTAAATATTTAGCCATATCATTGTAAAGTAAGAAAGCACATGTACAAGCTGGGGTGGTTTGATGAACCAATTTATGGTAGTTGTAAGTGGGAAGACGAAACGTTGTGTATATTCGGTATACCGGTCCAATTCAACTATTATAATATTTTCTGGTGTATGACTTCCGGTTTGACAGCGCTAAGTTGCTGACACCTTTGAGGGTAAGTTGTTCGAATAAATGAGGACTAGGCTAGTGCGGAGGAGGCTGCACAATGGATTGACTTTATTTGCGTGCGGATATTGCCATTCTGCCACAGAAATCCGCAACTGAACAATATTTAAAAATTTTTCTAATTCACTTACTTTAAAAATACTAATTACCTTATAAATAATCACTTCGGGGTCATTCATTGTTTGGTAAGGCATCACTCTATGTTTCATTTGCCAAAGAAGAATTCCCAATGAATAGACATCGCATTTGGTTGTTGGGCGCCCTCCCATTAGTATTTCAGGCGCTGTGTACGCTACGTTTCCCTACAACTTCTTTTTGTAATAATACGTCTATTGGTATTTTAAACTCGCAAACCTGATGCCTGTAACTTTCTTCAATATCTTCAATTTTTACAGAATTTCCAAAATCACATATTTTACATATGTTATTATCGCAGACTAATATATTATTTGGTTTAAGATCCAGGTGTAAAACGTTCTTTAAATGACAGTATTGCAACCCTTGAGAAATATTTAACGCAAATTTTACAAGGGCACGAGGTGTTATCAAAATCTCTTTATCATCTAAAATGCTTTGCAGGTGACGTGCTGTTTTAAAGTATTCCATTATAACAATTCCAAAATTCCTATTATCATTGAGAATCACATCCAAGATTTGGATTATATTTTCATGAACCAACTTCAAAGCATTTTTTTCTCGAAGGGTTGAGAAACAATCTAATTTAACAATTTTTACAGCGACTTCTTCATCTGAAACTGATTGAAAGAGCAGAAGGCCAACACAAATAAATATACCATGATATAAACCTCTTACTACGGTCCCGAAGGAACCATGACCTAAAATTTTTATACTTGGCTTTGTGCATAGTCCATCTTTTAACAAAATATTTTTATTCGGCGTGTTTATTACTAAAAACTGGTCGGTGTATTCGCTTGTTATTTTTGGAATTGCAGAATTAACGGTAACACGTTCTGGTGTTGTTTTGCAAGGATTTTCAAAATTTAAAGATTTCGTAATATCTATGCTTCTTAGAATTTGAGTTAATAAAACAAATTGTAAAAAATTATATGTTTTACGTACCTAGCAAAATGTTTGTGTAAAGCATCGACTTTTAACGATGATGAATATTTTAATAGCGGCGTTAAAACCTTTGGACTTAGTAAATGTTTAATTGGTGAGGCCATATCGACTTAATGTTTTACTGCTGAGAAGAAAACTGACATAAACAATATTTGTTTAGAAATGTAACCAATTTGGTAATTTTATTACTTTTGGTTATCATTTAATTTGTTCATGTGCAAGAATTATGATAATCACTTATCTTATCCATGAGGTATAAATATACTTTAGGTACTCCAGTACAATGCATGTACGTATAAAGACAAAAGAAGGTTTTAATCGCATTTCTGACACTTAAGAAACAATGGAACCTCTGTTTTATTTTTGATTTTAAAATTGTTGGTGCAAGAAAGTCTAGAACATAAGACATATGTAGCGGATCAGTTCAAGTAGGTGGAATCATCATCATTTTGTTTTCGACCTTACTTAAGGTCGGTTTGACGCAGCTCTAACTTCTTTTCTATTCTGTGCTAATCCAAAAAGTTCTACATACCCTTGGTCTAGGTCTTCCTATACTCTTCTATCTTCTACTTATCTACCTGGCTCTACATAGATATTAGCAACATGATGGTTGTTAAAGAACTCTAACATGTTTACATGATTCCCATTTGTAAGGAAATGCAATATTACCTGGTTATCCCCTCCAAAAAAGAAAAAGTGTTAAATTATGTTATGGTAAGGTTTAAGCAACGAATCGCTACCAACATGCCAGACCGCTAACTAATTGTGAGTTATGTCATGGTGACATTTAGTTAACTGATTTTTATTTATTTATTTTCTTTTTTTGTTTTTGGTCGGTTTGACGCAGCGCTAAATTCTTTTCTTTTCTGAGCTTGTTTAAAAGGTCTATAAACCCTTCAAAACCTAGAGCTCTAATAACTTGACTAATATAGCTTTGTCTAGGTCTTCCTACTCTTTTTTTATTTGGTAGTCTATAATCTAAGACCTTACTAAATGATCCCTCATGTCTTAACTGGTGCCCTATCAATCTATCTCTCCTGACCTTTAATTGCTTCCACATAAGGGATTCCACACCTATCCTTCTATAAACTTCCTCATTTGTTACACTATCTGTCCAACTAATCTTTAACATTCCCCTATAAACCAAGTTTCAAAAGCTTCCATCTTTTTTTATCTACCTCTTCAATTGTCCAAGTCTCATTACCGTATAATAGAACGCTCCATACGTACGACTTTAAGAAACTTTTCTATTATCTAAACGTATACTATTAGCTATTAGTAAGTCTTTCTTTTTTAAAAACATTTTTCTAGCTTGAGCTATTCTAGCTACTATATCCCTTCTGCTACGTCCGTCCTTTGTAATTTTACTACCTAAATAGCAAAATTCATCTACCTCCTCTTAACTCGGTATTACCTATTTTTAATTTTGGTTTAGAACTATGCGGTAACTCACTTGTCATTATCTTTGTCTTTCCTGAATTAATTCTCATACTATAGTTACTCTGTAGTATCTTATCTAAAATATTTAAAAACTCTCCTAACTCTTTTCTAGACTCTGCTATAATGGCTATATCATCTGCAAAACGTAACATGACTATTTTCTGTCCCTGTATACTAATACCTATCTCTTTTCTCTCTCTAGCTAAGTTTAAAGCGTCCTCAATATAAACATTAAAAATCAAGGAAGATAGTATACAGCCCTGTCTAACACCATTTCTAATCTTAGCTTCCCTTTCTATTTCATCAAATCTAGTTACTACCCTTTAGTTTTTATATAGACTGTAAATAATTTGTCTATCCTTATTTTTCGCAAAACCCTGAACATAACAATCCAATTAACTCTATCAAATGCTTTTTCTAAATCTACAAACGCGAAATGAGTCTTTTTATTTTTTTGTAACCTTTTTTCTATAATTACCCTAATCATTAGTATCGGTTCTCTGGTCCTTCTGTCTTTACGAAAACCATATTGGTCTTCACTTAAATAATTTTCAGTCAAAGCTTCTACTTTATTTTTAATTATTATTGTTAGTATTTTGGTAGCGTGGGAAGTTAAACTATCCGTTCTAAAATTCTCACACCTATCAGCTCCTGACTTTTTAGGGATTGGGATTAAAATATTTTTTTCGAAATCTATTGAGACCTCACCTGTGTCATATATTACGTTTACTAGTTTGTATAATCTGTCTAAAGTTTTCAGACTTGCATATTTTATTAATTCTGTGCGTATATCGTTTATCCCGAGCGTTTTATTTAGTTTAAGATCCCTAATAGCTCTATCAAATTCCTCTCTTAATATTGAGAACCCTATTTCTACATCTTCTTCTTGGTCATTCTCTAACTCATCCATATCGTCTCCCTTATATAAATCTTCTGAATATCTTTTCCATCTATCTGCTACCTCAACTTTATTTATTAGAAGCTCATTATTCTCATCTTTAATACCATTATATTTTTTTCCTATCTTCCCCTCAAAACTTTTTAACTGCCCTGTAAGGTCTGTCTGTCTTACCTACTCTCAAGTCATCTTGTATTCCCTTGCTATTCTCCTCCATCCATTTATTTCTAGCTTTTCTACACTCATGTACTATCTTATTTCTAACTCTATTATAATTTTGCTTACTTTCGCTATCCAATTCTCTGAAAGGTTTAAACTTTCTTCTATTCTCTATTAAATCTGATATCTCTTTTGTTACCCATGGTTTTCTCGCTTCTACTTTTTTCTTACCCATAGTCTGTGTTGCTGTATCATGTGCAGCGCTTTTTATTTCTTTCCATCTATTTTCTACGTTCCCTCCTATAGCTATTTCTTTGATCTTATTATCTAATACTTGTTTATATTTTTCGTTTACCTCACTATCATTAAGCTTACCTAGATTATATCCGTTTCTTTTAGCCTTTTTTAATTTTTTGGTTAGCGGTCTGGCATGTTGGTAGCGTTTTGTTGCTTAAGCCTTACCATAACATAATTTAATAAACATCACCATGGCATAACTCACAATTAGGTAGCGGTCTGGCATGTTGGCAGCGATTCGTTGCTTAAGCCTTACCATAACATATAATTTAACACTTTTCCTTTTTGAAGCGGATAACCAGGTTATATTTCATTTCCTTATAAATGGTAATCATGTAAACATGTTAGAGTTCTTTAACAACCATCAGGTTGCTAATATCTATGTAGAGCCAGTTGGATAGGAAAAAGATAGAAGGATATAGGAAGACCTAGACCAAACTATATTATTAGAAATTTAGGTTGTGAAGGTGTGTAGAGCTTTTTAGATTAGCACAGAATAGAAAAGAAGTTAGAGCTGCGTCAAACCGACCTTAAGTAAGGTCGATAACAAAATGATGATGAATTTTTTGGATTGTAGATTACACTTCATTTTAACTAAGTTATGATCGCTATATATGTCAGCCCCTGGATAACTACGACAGTTTTTAACTTAGTTTCTAAATTTTTGTTTAACTAAAATATAATCTATTTGACATCTAGCCTTATCACCTGGCGCTTTCCAGGTATATCTTCTTCTAACATGTTCGAATAGGGCGTTTGCAGTTACTAATCTATGTTTCTGGCAAAACTCAACTAATCTTTGTCCTGTATCATTTCGTCTACAATACCAAAATTTTCCTACCATTTTTCCCTCACTGTCTTCTCCCACTGATGCTTTAAAATCGCCCATTACTTTTAAATTCTCATCTCCCTTTATTTTTCTCACTATACTATTTGTATCCTCGTATACCTTTTCTACTTCCTCATCATCGTACTGAGTTGTTGGCATGTAAACCTGTACTAAAACAGTGTCTGTGGGTTTCGTACTCAATCTTACCATAACTATTCTATCACTAAATTGTAAGTGCTCTTTAACTTTATGTCCTAATCTTTTACCTAACACTATTCCTACCCTTGTCTGTCCATTAGTTGAAGAAGTTGTAATTTTTCTATAATTATCTTTCCAAAAATCATTACTATCTGGCCATCTCACCTCATTGATATCTAAAATGTCCAGCTTTCCTTGTCTCATTTTGACTAATACATTCCTTAACTTATCTACTCTAAGTAATGACCTTACATTCCAAGTCACTATCACTAAATCGAACCGTTGTTTTAAATTCTTACAATGACGAGCCCCAAGTACCCCTTCCTAAAGATCCGAATGAGGGGCTATTTTACCTCTGGACAAGAATTTTACTTGTGAGCTTTCCATCATACATAGTTCGTGTTTTAGGCCACGCATACCTGGGAAATATTGTGGTAGGTTCCCATATCTTTCCACAACGTAGTTCTTAAAGATTTTAGCAAAAAGCCGTATCTGTCACGGCCAACCCCCAATAACCTTGTAAATTGTTGAGGATCACTCGAGACCAACCGACTCTCCTCCAATATCTTTTAGCCAGCAAGGTTGCTGCCTTTTGCTGCGCTTTTTAATCGCTTTTTACGATAAGCAGGCTTAGTATAGCAGTATTCCTTGCCCCCTACTATAGGGACGAGTAAACAGTTAAGAAATTTTTCTGTTTTCAAAGATAGCATTTAATTGTAAAAGTCTATCATTTTGGGTCCTCGAAGGCGTTATTTTCCGTGACAGAATTTCGAACACACACTTATACGCTTATGGTCTCGTATTTATAATTGTTGTTTTCTCACTCCTATTTTGGTACACACGTGTGTGTAGGTGAGATAGACGTTTTTAATTATTACGACAGTTCCGTTTTTGGTTTGTAGAAAAAAAAGGTTTTTGCATTTTTGCTATTAAAAAAAAACCATTAAAGTTATTCGTTAAATGTTTATTCAAGTTTACGTTAGGATCACAGTATAAGACACAAAGTTGGTGACCCCCAGTTCGAATAGACGGTTATTTAAAAAAAAACTAATTTTTAAATCGATCACTGCCATGGTGACAACGCAAAGGCAAATCCACCGCAAGTAAGCAGAGTCGCCATACGGGCGCCGCCATTCTGGAAATCCGATCCAAAAATTTTCGCTTTTACAATTTGAAGGGCAATTTGCAATTAACGGTATAACACTGGATGTTACAAAATTTAATACAGTCGTTAACGCAATAGAAACTGAAGTTTTCTTTCCGAAAATAATAAATATGAAACTCTCAAAACTAGACTCATTGTTGTTTTGCTGGCAGTGAGGAGCGACGACTTCGTCAACTTGGAAATTGGAGATAACAAGCCACCTCAATTGTTACAACAGTTAAGAAATCTTGCGGGAGATAAAATATTTGACAATTTCCTAAAATCGTTGTTTGTGGTTAGAGCGCCTACCAACTTAAACTCAAACGATCCTTTTTTTATAGTTACCTGAACGCAGTGGAGTGGAAAGCTTTTTATAGCCATAGTGTGGAACTAACCTTGCGGCATGCCCACTAAAATCACCCCCCCTAGCGGATGCG
>JARFIW010000584.1:0-27426 GCA_036346225.1 Platerodrilus igneus | reverse complement strand
TAACGATTCTCTGTCCCTTAATTTTATTGATTTGTTTGCAGACTAGTCGTCTGTTTGTTAACCTTGTATCTTTCCATTGGACAATACTCTGAAATGTTTTTCTAACGTATTTTAGCCTTCACCCGAAGAGCTTATCTCCCCTAAGCGTTTATTCTTTGAACTCCTTGGCTGTTTTCAACTTGTTTTGCTGCCTCAAACATTGTAGCATTCTACAAATTTAATAAATGTACGTTACTAAATTATTAATTTTTATTCTGCAGAGCTTTAATACCGCAATTTTTAACCTTGCATTAAATTAAGGTATACAAATTATTGATTTGCACCTTCATTAAAATATGCCCTTTTATCCCAATCTAATTAATTTTAAGATATATATATATATATATATATATATATATATATATATATATATATAGTTTAAAGAGGTCCAGAAGTTTTTGGTAGTCTTCAGAGGGCTTCGTGATTTACTTGTGAGGCCAAGTAAGAATTTAAATAACTCTAGATTGAACATGTATACAGTTTGGAGAGGTTCAGAAGTCCTCGGCGGTCTTCAGAACTCTTCGGAAAGCTTCGTGATTTACTTGTGGAACAAAGAATGTAAAGAATTATTATATGAACATAAGAACTAGAAATGGAACATATATACAGTGTTAAGAGGTTTAGAAGTCTTCGGTAGTCTTCAGAAAACTTTGTGATTTACTTATTAGGCCAAGTAAGAACTTGAATAATGATAGATGGAAAATATATACGGTTTTAAGAGATTCAAACGTCTTAAGCAGTCTTCGGACGGCTTCGTGATTTATTTGTGGAACAAAGTTAGAATGTAAAGAATTATGGTATAGACATATGTACCATAAATTGAACATATATACAGTGTTAAGAGTTTCAGATGTCTTTGACGGTCTTCGAAACTCTTCAGAAGGTTTCGTGATTTACTTGTGAGGCCAAGTAGGAACTTAAATAGCTCTTGATCATAGAAAAATCTAGGCCCTAGATTAAACATATATACGGTTTGGAGAGGTTTAGAAGTCTTAGGTGGTCTTCGGAACTATTCAGAAGGCTTGGTGGTTTACTTGTGGGACAAAGTAAGAATGTAAAAAATTATGGCATGGACATATGTACAGCTTGAAGTAGTTGAGAGTCTTCAGTGATCTTTAGAACCCTTTGGAAGGCGTCGTGGTAGTGATGCCCTAGGCTTCGTCGAGTGCATCGCCGCTGAACTCTATGGGGGTGCTATCCCGAAGGTAGAGCTTGCAGACACACTCGTCGTCAACACAATAAACGACCTCTCGTGACGTGGTTGTCGAGGGGGCGGCTTGGATAAATTCTCACCGCAGCTCTTGTGGACGCCAGAGATGGTCCGGTGACGGCGGCAGGAGTGACGGGAGTTTCGGATGTGGAAAGGTGGCTCGAAAGGCAGGTCGGAGAGCGTTCTGCGGCTGCTTCCTGTTGGCCTGGTGGGTGGAATGGAGCTTCCTGCCCATATGTGATTTACTAATGATTTATGGCAACGAATTATGGCGGCGTGCCCTAGGTACGGCGCCGGGCAGCGTTACTGGTAAAGAATAAGCAGGCTATGGGGAGCACTGCTAGAGGATTTCTTAGGCTGAGGTGAGCACTAACAAGTGTCGTTTGTTGAATTTCAATTGACATCTAGTTTGAGCTTTCAAGGGATAAATTTTTGGACGCAGTAGACGACTTACCACTTCTGGTTCGCCTAAATTAGAAATTTCAATTTGACGAATTTTCCGTGCATAAGGCAGTGGTGGTGAGGTAATGGCCAAACGAAAATTCTGAAAATCAGTGGATATGATGAAAAGTTCTCTTACTGAACTTTCGTCATGGTCGCCAAACGTGACGCCTCTCGATTTCTTCTTTGGGGCATCCTTAACTAAAAGTTTATAAGTCACATCTACGATCAGTATAAGAACAACGCACCAGAGCAACTGATGAATGTGTAATTGTTATCCCAAAACAACTGAAATAAGTTACCTCGAACATACGAAAAAGTATAATAAGTGCATTGAAGTAGACGGGATTCGTGCAAGTAATAAGAGTGATGAATGTGTAATTGTTATCCCAAAACAACTGAAATAAGTTGCCTCGAACATACGAAAAAGTATAATAAGTGCATTGAAGTAGACGGGATTCGTGCAAGTAATAAGAGTTGTTACGCTACACCAAGATTTTCACCAAAGATTTTAGTGAATAACTAGTTGTAGGGGACGTTTTTTGTATACAGAATTTAAGTATATAATGCGTAGTTATGTAATTTAGTTTCGGTAATTAGGGTTCTATAAATTACCATTTTGGGTTTAGGAAGTATCAGTTTTTAAACGGTGGGGAGAAATGTTAAATATAATTTCGCACGATCTGTAAAAAGCATATGTCTTCTTCTCAACCAATCAGGATGACGAACGAAGAAGGATCGTGGTTTACAAGTTGAAAAACAGCAGCCACTATTCTTGCTTAAAGTAGCTATGTTATCTTCAACTGCTTGTGCGGAAGTAGTGCGTTATAAATCTGATGATAAAGTACACCTGTGAAGTCCCTACCCATCCCAATTTATTATTGTACTTTGTGTTGTTCCCGTTTTATGTTGTAGGGCCCAGCAACAAACTTTACTAACGGAATATACATTAAATCGGCAACCCACATACACAACGTGCAGCCCTGTGATAAAAGAACATGTATCTGTTACCGAGCTTGATTGCTTGCTTCAATTTAGAAGATAAGCAGACTTGTAATTAATTTACATAGTCATTTTAAAACAAAAATTATGCTACTTAGTATATAAATTCTGTTAAACCTAGTATTTTCTCTATGCAGGCACGCGATTAACTAATATTTTTACTGTTTGTAACAGAATTTTATTAGCTTATAGAGCTCTAATAATTTCGCTGAATATTGTTACGAAGGAATACTAGGTATCCACATTTTATGTCATAGCTTGATTCATCAGACAAAATAAATTCATAACAAAGATGTGATTTTGACTTTTGCCACAGAATTGTTAACGTGGTATATTATTTAATAAAATTTAGAACAGGTCCTTTTTAGAAAAAGCTTAATCTTGTGGTGTATTTGGTAAAAAAATTGCTAATACATTTTCTTTAATTCTCGTCTCTAAAAATTACCCAGTAGGCCGTGCTTTCTGTAAGAAAAGATGACAGTTTGTCTTGAAGTTCAACTTTTGTTGAACTGAAATTCAAACAAAGTGGCTAGTCAAAATCGGGCTATAAATAAAAATGTATGAAGTTTGTCCCTCTTTTAAGTAGGTCACACTGTACACTAAACAATTAAATCGTAACGTAGATGAAGTAATTAGATGGTGCGTTTGATATAATGGCGTTAGTATCAGGATACTCCTCGATAAAAATATGGAAAATACCACGATAGGGTAATTATACAATGTGGGTTCTCTATTTTTCGTATCGGGACTTGAACGTAAATGTTATGGACTTTCACATGTACGCATGGCGTAACTCACACTAGTTAGAAGTGAGTGCAAAACGTTTTTAGTATAACTCCAAATACGTGATTAATCGCATAATTTGCTTAAAATAATGAACTTGGAAAATATTGATATTACACCTAACGAGTGAGTAGACTTTTCTCAAATTGCATGCCTTAAGCTTTTGTAACGTAGTGAAAAAAAATTGTGAGAAATGCCTTTATCAAAATGGCGCTATAACGAACGGGTTGTCGTTTGTGACGTAGTTTAATTTGGAAATAATTGTAACGCAATAACGAAGGTAGGTAGTGAGATAGTACTAAAAGAAGGACGGAGAGACGGTGGTTGTAGAAAAGAAACAGAAGCGCAATAAAATTTTCATTTGGCAAAAATTTGTTGCCCTTCAGCAGCATAGCTCCTCTAACGACTAAAGCTATAGATCTTTGTTTTGGGCACTTATCATCACAAAATGTTGCGGATATTCGAGCAATCATAATTTTTTTATTGTTAAATCTACTCTTAGCTTTTCTAGAATTCAGAGTAAAATTTTGTTCTATATACCTTTGTAGATACAAAAATTTATTCAAGTCGAGGACTAACACCAGAACAAGCGCTTACTTGATTAGGCAAATCAGTACGCTTACCTGAATCAGAATTAGATGAAGGTACTACTGAAATAACAGAAAATCAGGATTATTCCCCAAATCCTGCTGAAATACAAAATAATCCAAACGTGAAAAAGGATGGCAGCCCTGGTAGTAATTCAAATAGCAAAGCAATTAGTGCTCACGGTGAACTGGAAATACCTAACAGTGTTTATACACCAATGGATGGAGCATCTTGGCAGAAAATAGAACCCAATATCCATGTGTTAGGTAGAATTTGTTACGTCCCAATTTTGCTTTCAAAATTTACTTGTTATTTCATAAACCCGTTATACCATAATTTCGTAAAATCGATTCTGTTCCTACTGTTAAATCCTTCAACATAAATACGCTTTCTACAAATTTTTATTTTGAACTTATTTATTTCAAAACGACAAGTTTATGCTACAATTAAATAGTTTATATCCTGTTTAGGTACCCATTATCTTGGTTTGCATTACAACCGTGTATAATTGGTTTCCTTATTGTTCCAATGTAAAGACTTGTTGAAATAAGTCGCACACTATCCCATAAAACCGGGTTTCCAGTTTTACCCGCACTTCGATAAGTGAGGATTTGCAATTCGAGTTTGTGTTATTTGAACCATTGTTGAATTTGTCTCTACGGCTTGTGCGTCGACATACTTTCTACATTCTTCGTCGCCGTATTTCAAAAGCAATGCACGTTTGCTGTTTCTGGACGAGTGTCTGAAATTAGAACCGGCAAAGATTTTGGTCCATAATGTCGTATCACCTAGTCCAGACCCACCTGTTAATGCCGAACCAAGTCTTGCTTGTAAGTTCGATACTATTGAAAAAAATACTTTTTACTTCACATGACCGAGTTGTTAAGATTTCTCCTACGCCTACGAGTAGATCCGATATTTCTTCCGTACGTTCTACTGTTCTTCCTAATTCTGCTTCTACTCGTCAATTGCGACAAACTTGGTCATGTTTTGACACGTTGTACTCGTCCTCAAGTACTCCATTGTTATAGTTGCGGATATAAGGGAGTTTCTCGCCGCAACTATCCACACTGTCATCCTACTCCTAATAGGTTTTTGAATAATCCTTCAAATTCTGTCCACACCTCTAGCTGCCTAATCTTTTCTGCTTCTCACTCTGCGTTCTCTTCTGTCCCTCATCTAGGTCGCCCTGCTACTACTACCGCAGCATAACCTTCTTCGGCAAATACAACTTCGAACCAAATTTCTTCTGTCTTTAGTTCTACATCCTTTTCTGCACCTACTTCTGCTCGTCGTACTACCATGACCTCGTACCCTTTTACTTACCGACCCTCTACTAACAAGAAACAATTTTTTTCTGTCCTGTTTTAGGAATCTGCTATCTTGGTATACATTACGACCGCGTAAAATGGATTTTTCTATTGTTCCAATGTAAAAACTTGTTGAAATAAGGTCGCGCACTATGCGATAGAACCGGGTTTTTCAGTTTTAACCGCGCTTTAATAAGCGAGGATTTGCAGTTCGAGTTCGTGTTATTTGAACTATTGTTGAACTTGCTTCTACAGCTTGTGCGTCGACATATTTTTTATATTCTTCGTCACCGTATTTCAAAGGCAATGCACGTTTGGGTTTTTCTGTTTGACAACTAGGAGGTGTCTAGCGCGTATTGGTGAGTTTCCCCGCGCGTACCCATTATAATCAGATTCCCTTTTCAGCTTTCTGTTGCTGGAGGCCAAATGGGTTCTTTCTTTATGTAGACCAACTGCTTTTGTCTGTAGACCGCTGCTGCAGATTTTGGTAGCTTGGTAAATAGATCCTGACGACCATGGCGTTTGTGTGCTGACTCACCACCGACGGTTTGTAAACTTAGTATCCGGACACCTACAGGTATGCAACTCGTTTTCTTTTGTGTACATCAATGGCACATTCCGTATCAAGGTTTAGTGCAGTTACCTGTTAAGGAACGTGACACTGTAGGACTATTGTTTGTTGCAGCGATTCGATATTTTCGCTCTACAGGTGCGATGTACTATTTTTAAACATACTTGTCAAAAGAACGCACACGTTTATTCGCTTTACTGAGTGGTTTATTTTACAAAAAGTATTAGGTGAAATTTTAAAAACATTCGACAAAAGCTCTCGCACGTTAATTTTTTCCTACTAATTAGTTATTTTACAAAAAGTATTACGTGAAATTTTAAAAACGATTGACAAAAGCTCTCACGGGTTTATTTGCTACTGATTAATTTTATTTTGTGTGAAATACGAGATGCGCACTTTGTATCTAAATTTCTAAATTGTTCGTACAATATAATTGTTTGCTGTGAAATAATAACACCTAATTTATTTTCTTTTTGCTTGTTTGTACAGAAACCTTTATTTATTTTTATGTGTTAATAGATCATCGTGAGTGATGTGTTTTTTTGTTTATTTTGATATGTAGGCGAATCCCCCACTCTCGGCGTTTGGTAGTTAGCCTGGTATTTACTTTTCTACCGGCTACGTATAGGTACGTAGCAAACTGCAAGTAAAAATGTAATAGAAACTGCACCTATTTATATGCAGAACGAAAAATAATTTTATATGGTTTCGAATTACAAGCTGTTCATACAAAATGTTGTTCTAAATAGATAGGTCGATATCAATTTGACGTCCACTGCTTTCCGTCTGCTTGTAGACGAATTAATACTAAAACACATAAAACACTGTACAGAAATAAAACCATAAATAGTTGGAGAAAGTAACAACTAAACAATATCACTATATGAAGTAGATGTCTTTATTGGGTTACTATATGCACGTGGAATACTAGGACACAAGGATTTTGAACTAAAAAGTATGAGTTACAAAAATGGGGATAACAAATTTTTTCCAAAACAATGTCACAGAACAGGTTTGTACAAATAACTAAATTTATGTTTTACTAAAAAATTGACAAGAAAGCAAATATCAAACTACGATAAGTATGTCCTAACTTAGGTCATCTTTAATCTCAGCAGATAATTATCAGGAATGATATATTTCTGAAGAACAGTACACAGTACATGGTAAAAAGTCGAACAAACTTGAAATAAAGTTTAGGCTAGCGGTAAATGTTGAATTGCGATATGTATTGAATGCATTTCCTTATTTCAGAAAAAAAGAGATAAAGCCAGAAAAGAACGGGTTTCAGACTAACTTGTTTAAAAATTGATGAAACCCTTTTTAAAGTAAGGCAGAAACGTTACAGCACATTGCTTTCTGACTTTAGTTAGTTTGCCAAAAAACAAGCTTCAAGGGCCAAATAGCGTGATAGCTGCAACTGTAAATCGCACAAGAAGTGAAATACCTTAATGCGTTAAAAATAAAGATAATGAGCTATATTTGATATGCGCATCTAGACACGAGAACTGTTTACTCGAGTATAGCAAAAAAGAATGTACTTCACATTCATCTGTTATAATTGGAAAAAGTAAAAAGAAAAAAAAGGGAAAGTTGTAACGATATGCGGAGTTGATGTCCTTGATCAAACGGCAAGAAGCTATACGATAAAAGAAAGTGGCCTCTACAAGTATTTTTTTAATATTTTGGATTTAACTGCAATAAATTCCTGGACAATTCATAAAAATATTATGAACACAAAAATTTCTGGGAGAACACGAAATTGGTAAAAGAACTTACCGAAATGCATCATGCGCAAAGGTTGGCCATGAAATCTGTGGTACATAAAAAATTAGCTTTGACACCTGGAACTACTTTTAGAAATATCATCAACAAACGAAAACATTGCGTGTCTTCTAAATCCAGTAATGAAACAAAAATATTTGTAATGAATGTGGTAATGCTATATGTGGAAAATTGTGTGCTAACTTTTATTTAAAATATATAGAAATACACAATACCAAAATATGTCTTGATATTTAGTCGCTTTTTTTTGCTGTAATAAACAACAAGGATCAAAGTGACTTTCAACCTTTTAGTTATGTGCTGAGCGGCAGTCTTTTTTGTGTTAAAGATGGAACATAATAGTCTAGAACCGCACAAAGCGGTAAGAAGTAACCAGAGTTGGCAAAGGAGTTCGCACACTGAACATTATCACAATGCCAGTAGTAACATCGAATCAAGTAGAGGGAACTGAAAAAGCTGGCCGGGGGCATCAGTAGCCTTTAAATTATCTTACAAGGGTATTTTCAAAACATAGAAATTTATGACATCAACTCCTATACAACGCAACGGTTTTTTTTTTTATTTTGCAGAATGTAAATGTAAAAACAAAATTTACCTTTAAATTAAATCAATATAAAAATATCAAGAGAAAAGTATTTTAACGTGGATGCTCGTACACGGACCCATAGTCGTATAATTTACGAAACGTCATTTGTTACGTGCCAATCGGCACTTTAACATGTATTAGGTTAAGTTGATGTACGGAAGTTTCGCGCCATAATTTCAAAAGACGCGGCGCGTGGAATTTTAATAGACTAGGCGTGTACTTCCGTTACGTCATAGTGCATTTGCGCAGATCGTGTGACTCTAGAGGGGTGGACGAATAAGTTTGCGCCAATGGAAAAAAAGACAAAAAGAGTGGGGAAGTTTCCTGTTCTCTCTATAACGTGGCTGTTTGCCTTTGATCTTCAAGAAGAGTGGTCGTGTCGTGCCTGGTATCGTATCTTATCTTATTATGTAGATTCCCTTGCCTTGTTTATCTTTGTTTGTCTTTGCCTGATTAAACCTTTCCTGTCGTTCCACTACATTTAGGAATCCGATACGACCCTGGAGCAGCCCACGACCTGAGATGAGTCGGATGTCCAGGCTCAGCCAACAGCACCGGAGCCCGGAGCAACATCATCTTTATCTATCCGGAAGGATGATAGGCGTACCTGGGGGAAAACTGGACCTATCATGTGAGTAAATTATGTATTGTTTTAAATTCTTAAATTTTCCGAAGTATTGCGCAATATAAATTTTGTATTGGTGACGTCATTGGTAGTTGGCCACGCGGAACCTGTAAAAAGGGTTCGCGCTGCCCTTCGCTAGAGGCGTCACTCGCTTTATTCATTGCGCTTGCGCGATGTGTTTATGAACTCTTAAACTGTATTACCGACTTCGTAAACTGTTTTATCGACCATATAAATGTATCACCAATTAAATTGTAATACATTTTCCTATATGAAATAATTAAAATCTATTCAAATATTGGTTTGGTACCGAATATCTTGGGTTTATGAGATTATAAAATACTCTAGAGCGTAACGTTGGTGATATTAAAATAAAGTGTAGGAATTTGCCGACGTATATTGGGTCTGTGTGCAAGAGCCAAGTGCATAAATAAATAAATAGACGTAATTAGTACCTTATATCCATTTTATAAGTTTGATTGTGTAGCACTTTTTACAAAATTAGCATAAAATTTGGCACTTATAATAGTTGTCATGCAATAATCAGATACACAAAGCTGTAAGCGTAATAAAATAATATTTATGCAACAGAACATTCAACGAGAAACCTCGAACTCTTACTGAAGGAAGAGGTTCAATAGATGTCAAAAAAAATCACAAACAAAGATCTGTTTACATATATCCTATTTTTAAAATGCTTTATGAATCAAAAAGCATAAAGAGATGATTGTATAATGGAGTTAGTTTGGTTGATGAAGCGCTGTAGCTATAGAGCATCGTTACGTTTGATTATACCTAAAAACAGTTATATGGTAAAGTTTTCCCGGGCTGTAATGTAAACAGAGAACGCTATGATTTATTCCGAATTTCATCCATCTTAATGAAGCAGCAGCTTTCATTATGCGCAATTAATAAGTCGGTGTTTGTCTGTAGGAAACTGTTTCTAGGTCATCTATAAGCGAATGCTGTTAAAATTAATTAAATTCTCACGGAACACTCTCTGCCTATAAGAAAAATACGGTATTGCGAATAAGGCATTTCTCGGTAAATGATTAAAAGGACACCGTGTTGTCAGGCACACTGATTTTTAGATTAATGGTTTCTACACAATTAGATAATATATTCAAATTTGACAATCACGATATACACATTTTGTGCAAAACAGCGACAGCATTGAAAGCTCGCTGAAACTATATAAAAAACTTTTAAAGTGTAATAATGTTCATCGTGTATCGCTTGGAGAATCATCTTCTTCCTATTGTTTTAATATACTATACTGGACTCATCATCGTCATCAATAGCTCTTCAGTCCTGGAACTGGTTAGACGCGTACCCTCATTGTTTCTTATTCTGAAGTAACCTACACATTTCCCTGACATTTGCGCAGCCTCCATCTATCACTATCTGATCTGGGTCTACATCTACTTCTTTATTCTTATCTCTGCTTGTAATGTATCCCCTACTATTCCCCAAATATGACTTAGAACGTATTCTGCCCTTCTATTTCTCCTATTTTTTCCACATATATCTTTATTCCGCTACTATCTCTATAACCTATTAGTCATTAACTTTGTGTGTCCATGCTATCATTCTCATACACCTGAAGCACAACACCCAAAAGGCTACTACCGTTTTTCTGTATGCTTTTCCTACTGCCCGTATTTCATAGCATACTGTGCGTGCTCCACACATATGCTTTCAACAATTTTCTTCTTGTTTCTATGTTTGTTGTCTTTGATCATAGGCGCTGTTGTTTCTTGTTAGGTGCAGTTCGGTCCCCTTCTATTGTTTTACAATTATACACCCTATTTCTCCCACAAACAGTGGTTGTGAAGAGGGGTTAGGAGCCTATGGCTGCCAAGTTCCCCCAGCACTTGAATTATTGCCGATTTAGTATTTTTTCCAAGATATCTTTTTGCACAGTCAACACCCAACACCAAACACCTGTAGTTGTTTATAATAATTATCAGATTTATCTGCAATTATTTTTTCGTCATTCGGTTTTCCGTCTCAAAACTGGTTGGATACGTACCTCCACTTATTTATATTTTAAGCTAGTCTACACAGTACCCAGAAATTCCCACATAGCCTATATACAGCTCGGCTCCCCTTCTATTGTTATCTAACTATATGCCCGATTTCACCGAGATTCAGTGGTTTGTGAAGGGAGTTAAGCAGTTTGTGGCTGCCAAGATTACCCAATACTTAGACATTCGCCGAATTAATAGTTTTCCAGTAAATCCTTTCACACAATTAACATTTTTCGAGAACATTGCCCAACCAGTATTTGTAGTTGCTTATAATAATCATCATGTTAAAGTACAATTATTTTTTTGTCATTAACTTATCCTTCCTGGGACTGGTTGGATGCGTACCTCCATTGATTTCTATTCTGAGTTAGCCTACATATTTTTTTAAAATTCCTACAGCCTACATCTTTCACTATCTGTGTGCAGTAGTCTAACCTAGGTCTACCTCTAGTCCTCTTTTCTCCTATCTCTGCTTCTAATATATTCCGCACTATTCCCTCATGCCGTAGTATGTGGCATATCATCTTATCTCTTCTATTTTTTACCGTTTTCCACATTTTCTTTCTTCTTCTACAATTTTTAGTACCTCTTTGTTCTTAACTTCGTCTGTCCACGATATCTTCATCAGACGTCTGCAGCATCACATTTCAAAGACTTTTACCTTTTTTCTTGTCCACTTTTCTACTGTACGGGCTTCACAGCCATACAGCGCTGTGTTTCACACATATGTTTTAAGCAATCTTTTCCATGTTTCTATCTTTGTTGCCTATGAAAACGGTAGTTGCTCTTTCTTGTTTAATGTAGCACGACCTTGTGCTAATCCTTGTTTTATATCTCTTGCGCTTTTCATATCTTGCGTTATTTGGCTTCCTAGGTAGCAGAAATCCTTAATCTCTTGTAAGTTCTTTTTAGCCATTTGTATTCTTGTTTTTGGTTTATTTTCCCCTCCTTTGCATACTGGTACCTTAGTATTATTTTTGTTAATTCTTATACCGTAACTCTCTGTTAGAACCGTTTCCATTTCATTAAGAGCTCTTCTAACTCTTTCTTGCTAGATACTAATGCGCTATATCATCTGCAAATCTAAGCATATCAATTTTTTGTCCCTGCATAGTAATCCCAAATGTCTTCCAGCATTTGACAGTATTCATTGCCTCTTCAATGTACAAGTTAAAAATTAATAGGGGTAGGGCACATCCCTGTGTCACCCCTTTCCTAATGTTTACTTCTCTAAGTTCCTGCTATAATTCTATTACTGTTGTTTGCTGTTTTGTACAAGCTATTTACTATTCGTCTATCCTTACAACTCATTCTAATCATTTTGAGTATTTCGAACATTTTTTTTCCATTATACATGGTCGAATGCTTTTTTCAGATCTACAAACCCCGTATACACGCCGTTCCCCTTTTCTATTGTTTTCTCCATTATCACTCTCAGAGCTAAAATAGCCTCCCGTGTTCCCCTCTTTCACCTAAACCCAAATTGATTTTTCAGATCCTTTAATGCTAATCAAACTCATCTCTAAGTATAGGATAGACCAAGTCATATTTTCAATGTCTCATTCCCGTTCTAATGTTGCTAGTTCCTCTCCTTCATATAAATTCCCTACACATTCTTGACATCTACTCACTTTCTCTACATTTTCTATAATGACGTTTCCTCCCGCTTTTTTTATATTTTTGCTATACGGTTTTATATCCCTAAAATTGATTCTAATTAGTTTGTATGTATGTCTTTCCTATTTCCATCTTAGTCTGTACCGCTTTGTACTTTTCATCAATCCATTGTTCTTTAGTTTTCCTGCATTTGCGAATAATTTCCTATGTTATGGCTTAGTATCTCTGTTTTCCTGTTTCGTCCGATTTATTTTTGTATTTTCTCTATCCTGTATTAAATTTAGGATTTCTTTTGTTATCCATGGTTTCTTATTTTCTTGTGATGATTAAATTGTTCTTGCCGCAAAATTCTACCAGCCTATTTCCCCTGTCGTTTCTCGTGCCTCAACCAAATAAACCTATTACCGCTCCTTCCCTACCCTCACCTACCATTGCATTAAAATTCTCTGTAATTATTAAATCTTCATGTCCTTCTACGTATCTTAATATGTCTTTGATATCTTTGTATATCGTTTCTACCTCTTCGTCACAGTAGCTAGAGGTGTTTACCAGTTTAGATTTTAATCTAACCATGAGTACTCATTCGTTCTTTTGTAAGTAATTTTCTACACGGTATCCTATCTCTTTTCGCATAACCTGACACCCGAATTTTCTTCCTCTGCTCTACATGAAATACCCTGAAGTCACCACTCCAAAAATCCCCCGCCTCTGGCAACCGAACTTCGTTGATCCCTACTATATCTAGTGCTAATCTATTAATTTCAATTTTCAAGTTCTCTAGCTCACCTACTTGCTTCATACTTATAACATTCCACGCTCCGACTCGCAAAATGTTCCCATTTCTTATTCTGAACTTTCCGATCGTATCCTCCGAAATAGTCCCCTCACGAAAACCTGCATGTGGAACTATTTTAACTCCGGAATAAATACCCCTGAGAATGCCAGCATGTTTATTACAATTTAAGTACGCCGTGTACTTGGGAGGTAATGTGGTGATTTCCGTTGCCTTCAGCATCGCGGTATTGTGTCTTAGACTACCGTACCGGCCCCTATGGTATCTGCCAATCTAAGGACCGAAAGAGTCGCCGCCATCTTTCTGGGACCTGTCTTAGTCTGGTTCCTCACTAACGACTATACTACTTTGGTTAGACCTGTAGTTTGGCTCCTTAGTTCATTAGAACACGCAAGCAATTTCACCTGTTCTAGTAATCTAAAACTTCGACAAGGTGCATGTTCATTCGATATGGTATACTGTACTATTACATATAATATATATATATATATATATATATATAATGCTGTGATAAGTGGTTGTTTAAGGGTGTATTTTATAGCAAAGGTCGTGCAGGAATCATAAATTATAATACGAAGCAGAAAACTGCATTTATATATAGTTGATAAATACTAACGTATTACAATTAATAAGATGAACCAATGACTTAGATTTTTATGCAAAGCCCAAATGATCATTTCAAATTGAAAGAAGGAAAAATAAGGTCTTGGACAGAATTTGAACCTGTATCTCAGTCTCTCCGGGACTATGCGTTTACCAATTATGCCACCAAGATCGATGACTATAATTGGAAAATTTACAAGTCTAAATTGTTTACACAACTGTACATAAAACTAACTCGCAATAACGTTTAGCATTTTTGTCAAACATCTGACATTGTCAGTTTTGACTTATGTCAGTTATAGATAGGAAGTTAGTATGTTGATGTCCCCTAATAAGTAAATAAGTGCAATTGTTTCGTTGAAGTGTCAGTACGTACTTTCAGATCAGCTAAATGCAGGTTGGTAAAGTACGATGGGTACGTACTGGAGCTAATCAAGTGGTCTCTTATAAATTTAGCTAATCTTATTCATCACCCAAATTGGCATAGGGTTGGAACAATCTGCTCGTTTGTTAATGCTTTATCGAAAATAGATTTATTTTTGCGTGGTTGATAACCACATCAGTGCTCTAGTTTCTACACGTGGTCATAGCATGATAAGCGCGACTCTGGTTCTAAATTAGTATTAAAATATTAGTGGAAAATGTGATTGTGTAATTGTTTTCAGGTCACAATTAAGCTAAACATAAATCCGTGTAGAAGCAATCTTATAAAATTTACTTGCTTTGACTTAAGATTACGGAAATGCTAAAGTCAACAACTTGTTTATTAATTATAAGCTAAGATAAGATTAGCCTTTGGTTATCCATAAAATTTTCTTTTAGTTTAAGGTTAAGCTATTACCTTTAGATTTTGTCCTGAAATGCATTTCGGGAAGTAGAAGGTTTTGTATTACTATATATATTATGATGTAAGTTTTTGTATTTATTTAGAGATGCCGATATTATGTAAGAATATTTGTATCTATTATTAATATTTTAAGATTGTACGTGCCTGGGAAATAATCCATAATTGACATTTATTTAAAGTTTATGTATATTTTGGATGGAGGTTATGTTATATGCAAGTTGACGGTTTTTTTTACATCATATTTTAGCAGGAGGTTGCGCAAATGTTCGTTTTGGTGTCATGTTGCTTTATTAGAGAATTTCGTAAACATTCCTGTTGGTATTATGTTGGTAAACTAAAGGTTTGTACTAATTCTGGTCCTTGGGGTTTTCTATTTTTCTGTCTGTGTGACCCACCACATTCTACAAAGTTTCAGCTAGTACGGTAAGTTTTTACAAATTCTTATAATTCCTTCTTTCCGCTTTTTTGTACCGGTTTTTGAGGCAAGTTGCTTTCTTGCTTGTCCGCACGGATTGCCGTAACGCTTGTTTTGAGAAGAATATTTTGTACTCATTATATTTAAATTTGTGTCATTGTTGGCATTTGGTTTTGAGTTCTCTGGTATTTGTTGAACCAGCTGCGGAGTGCATGTAGAAGTTGAAGTTATATTCCATAAATTCCATAGTAAATAGTGACGCTGGAGTGAGAATTAACATAGAAGTACATAGCAGGTATTGACGCCCAACGTTTTTCAGAGCGGAAATCACAGCAATATATATTTAATTTAATTGTTTCAACACGGGTTAGCTCTGAAAAATATTAAATAGGAACCATTCTATACTGTGTATACTCTGAGTAAAAGGTACAGCACAGTTTATATCTTTAAGCTTTATCGTTTTATCATTTCTAGCAGCCCTAAAATTAACTCATCTATAGTATTTCGTTCCTTAATTTGTATAGACCGATGCAAGTACATTTTTCGGGTTTGTAAACCTATAAACATAGAGTAGGAAGCGACTTTTCTTTTTTGATACAAAGAACCTTTGCAGGCAGTAAATGTTTTCTAACAATTAAGGTTGAAAAGTACACACGTGTTCTTTAGCTCTCAATGGTAGCTGGAAAAATACAAGGTGGACTCAATTACTAAATTGGAAACGTATTGTTACGCAAGACTGGATACAAAACCTTCAATGCTACTTAGTCTCCTTTATGTAACTCCTTTAGATGTAACATCACATCTATCTATTCTACTACCTAATAACATTACTGAACATTGATTTGAAAAGCGTATAGTTAATCCATACAGAACTACACCAGAGCAAATTAATTTATAAATACAGGTCGTCAAGAACTTAATTACAGTTGGCACAGTATTAGTCATAAGTAATAAACGAGGGCGTGAACACGTAAAGAAGAGTTTTCAAATTGTATTTATTTCTGCAATCAATACTGGCTACTTATGAGTGCTTTTATCGGTTTTGAACTGTGAGGGTACGGAAACTCTGTAAACCCGGGGGTTTTTTATCTATGATGTTAAATTTAAAGTAAATTCTGACTGTTGCTAACTTAAATTTGTATAAGAAAGAATAACGTCCATAGTGTGGCAGAACAATTAATTACCTACCAGCTGAAACTCGGAAACGTGTGATGGATGTCGTTTTTGATCGCCAAATGCATGCGTCAGTCAATTAACTCACACCTCTTTTATATTACTTATTTGCGTTGCAAGAATATTAAGGGTTGTGTAATATTATGACGTAGCAGCAGTGGGACTGTTCTAATTTATTCCACAGCATATAACTATTGTCAACCCAACGAGGAGCATTTTAGTAAATCACAGAATTGGGCACGAAACCTATGTATCAATACAAGTTCTTGTAGTTTAAAAGCAACATTAGAGATATTTAAAATAAAAAAAAAGAAAATTGGGTAGTTTAAAAGGTGGAATTAGATTCTATTTCGTATTGAAAGAAAATATACTCTTATAAAATTAAAATGACTGGAGAAGAAAAGAAGTTTGAATTGGGGGAATCTGGGGTGATGGCCGGCTCTGAGGGCATTGATACTTCTACAACACTGATTGTAAATCCTCCAGGAATAGATCTGGAAAATTTACAACTAGGGATATTCTAATTGCAACACAAACTATTGAAAGAAGTTTAAATACAAAACTAAATAATTGTTGTATGGAAATGGAGCTTTTAAAACAGAGATTAAAAAGTAAATATGAATGAAATATGTGAGAAAAATATCATGCAGTGCCAAAAAGAAATACAATTTAAGGTACATGAAAGTACAAAAAGTTGTGAATAAAGGGCAGCGAATGTTAAATTATTGCATTCAAACGTAAATCAATTAAGACCGAGAATTCAAAATGTAGAAAGTGAAACAAATCAGGATAGGGTGAATGTAGATAAAGTGATTCGTCAGAAAGATTTAGATGTGGATTTGATCGAATCAAGTACAGGAAATAAAATTGCAAAACCAAATATTAATGACTGAAATTAACAAACTTAAAGATACCTTGGGTTGTCAGAATAATTCAAATACTTTGGCGATTGGTGTAGAATCGGTGAGGAAATTTTATGGGGATAATAAAAAAAATCCCAAGAGTTTTAAGGCTGCGGTCAACAGCATTCATGGTGAGGTAAATAGGCTAAATTTGGTTGGTTCTGTTATGAAAGGGAATGCAGCCAATTGGTTCAGTATTATAGACCAAGATATTTAAACCTTTGAGGAATTTGACGTAGTGTTTTTAAGACAGTATTGGGGATTTAATGCGCAAGTTAAGGTTCGTAAAAATTTGCATACTGCGAAATATCATCCAGAACTTGGGATATCTTGCGTGCAATATGCTATCAATAAGATTAGTATTGCTAAACATTTGGATCCTAAATACAAGATCTAGATCTTATTAGACTAGTGTCTATGCATTTTGAAGCTGAAATACAAACTGCGGTCATGATTCAGAATATTACGGACAAGCATAATTTTATTGAATGCCTTCAGCGTTTTGGTCAACAAAATTTTAAACAGAATAATCAATCGCAAGCCCCAATCGGGCACAGTAACAATGTAGGGTCAACACACTGTAATAACAATTATAACCAATATAATAATAACCAGTGCAATGCAGTATCAAGGAAGTTATATGGGAATCGCGACCACGTAGGGGAAATAAACCATCGACAAGAATTCAGTAAGCCACGTACACGGCATTCCAATATTGTTCATCAAAACACGAATTTAATTAGGGGAGGGACGTGCTAGGAATGATAATAGGCCAAACCAGGATACTAATAACGGTAGTAATAATGATAGACGGAGTAATCAGGTTCACATACAACATGTTACTGTTGATAATATTCAAGAAAACAATACGGAAATATATCAGGAAGAGACTAGACATTCTACTTATAGGGATTTAATAAATAGGCCAGGGCCAGCCTCGTCTTTACAATTGAATTCAAAACAGACATTGTTATGACAGTTACCACATTCCCTGAAGGAGGAATTAATTAATATTAACTTTTACGGATATCCTAAGAAATTTATAAAGTTAGGGAATGATTCCGTATGTGAATTGGGTAATGACATAGTATTGCCTCATGTTGATATAATGTTTAAGAATGTGTTTGTGAAAGCATTGGTAGATACTGGAGCTGAATTGAGTTTGTTATCCGAAGCTTTAGTAAAAAAATGCTCCAATATATTTGTAAAAATGTAATTTCGGTTAAAAACACTATACTCATAGCAACAAATAACAAAAAGTTTGCTGGGTTTAATTCAGTGGTTGTAACTACATTTTCATTAGGAAGGGGTGTATACGAAGGAAGTTTTTTGGTAATTTCAGAGTTAAAATTTGAATGTTTAATTGATATGGATATAATAGGTAAAGAAAATAATAGGGAACGAAAATAGATACCGAAAATAAAAATATCTATATAAATAGGGAAACAGTTAGTTGTGTTGAAGATACTCAGTTGCTTGATAGTGGTGAATGCTCAAATATAATAAATAGTGCAGTACAAATAGATCAAGATCATCATGAAAGCGTGCAATGGTTTAACTGTCCTGAACAGTATATAGATAAAATGATGAATATGGTGGGTAAATTTGATAATTTAGTTAATCCGGGGCACAGGGTAACTCAAGGTTATATCCATAAACTGGTTGTTGATGAATCCCAACCGTATAACTCTGGAACATATCCAATTCCATATGCCTATAGAGACAAAGTAAGGCAAGAATTGAATAAAATGCCAGATGCTAATATTATTGAAATTTCTTCTTCTAATTGCATTAATCCGTTGGTAGTGGTGAAAAAAGATAGTGATGATCTTCGTCTCTGCTTAGATGCTAGGAAACTGAATGACATTACTCGACCACAATTCGAAGCTCCACCTCCTATTGAATCATTGTTAGCACGAATAGGTGGTCATTCTGTATATTCCACATTAGATCTTAGGAACTCATTTTGGCTTATACGACTTCATAAAGAGAGCATTAAATATACAGGTTTCTCTATTGATGGTATAATTTTCCAGTTTTCTGTTGTTTTTTTTGGGCTTTCATAGTCAGCAGCGGCGCTAGTTCGTGCCATGCAGTTTACATTAGGCATGCATGAAGACTATTGTGTTTGATATGTGGACGATATTTTGATACATAGTTCAAGTGTTGCAGAACACTTTATGCATGTGGAGAAGGTGTTGAAAAAACTAAATCTTGCCGGGTTAAAAGTAAATTTAGAAAAATGTTTGTTTTTCCAAGATAATATAAAATTTCTTGGATATGTTATTAATAGTAGAGGGATTACCATTGATGAGTAGAGGGTTATACAAATGATTAAATTTTCTAAACCAGTAAATTCCAAGACACTCAAGGGATTTCCTGGATTCCTAAATTATTACCCTAGATTTATTTCTTCATTTTCTCAATGTTAACGCCTATATGAAATTATAGGGTTAATCCGAGAGAGGGTAAATGGACTGTATAATAAGGGTTGAAAATTGTTATATAGTGACGACAGATAAAGGATTTAATTACTATCACTTACCAATACAAAAGGACATCCGTAGCACTACACTAAACTGGGGGTTATAGGTTAGGGTAGTAGGGACGGATTTGAAAGGAAAGGTAGGAAAACCTATAGGGTTTAGTCGAAGTAGTAGCCAACGTAGTATCAGAGCGAGGCTTTCGCGAACCCGAGACCGAACTCTCTCGCTCTAGCGACAGTACTATTCCTCATACGCGACGACTTTCCGAAGCCGATACGGCCGAATGGGAAGGGGATCCGGTAGGCGCGTATACTCAAAAGTCTTCGATATTATACGATCTGTTGAGGAAAATTGTAAGATAGAAGTGGGGACAAGAGCATGATTTTGCTGTTTTGTTGTGGACACTTTTACACGGAATCTTTTGTTAATATACCCAGAATTTAATAAAAAGTTTATTTTGCGGACCGATGAAAACGATTTAGGGTTAGCTGGAGTATTACTCTAAATACAAGGAGGCGTAGAAGTTCCTATTTTATTTGTATCGAATGTGAATTGTATGAAAATGAAATGAAACACTGAAATCTAAAGAAACCTCTGTGAACAATCGTTTTTACTTTCAAAAACATTTTTTCTTTTATATACATAATTTTAGTAATTTCTTACATACATAAATATAATTACGCTTATAATTACAATGTACAACTTAAGTTTAGACAGAAAATTTACTTAATGACTATTTACGTATTAAAATAATCTTCGCATGATCCTTATTAACAATTACCGAACCCCAAAACATCTCATATTTAAGTGACAAAATTCTTTTTAAAGGTTTTTGGATAGTTTACCTATTATTACCGCGTTTGTCAGTGTAGTTAGCCAACGACGTTGGCAGAAAATTTGGTAAAAATCAATACGGTTCGGGCTCTTGACTCAAATTTGCTGGAATAAGTTATCCCTTGACAAGTAATTTTTTACAAAAATAAGCTTAATTTACTGAATGATACTTAAATATCCTAAAAATAAAAACAAAATTATACTTGCTGTTGGTATCGTCAAATTCTTCTTTATAGCGCTTATAGAAGTATCCTTTGTGTTGTAATTAAAAACAGTGGATACTTCCTGATTTCATTTTAAACCTCTAGTAATAATCAATCTTTGCGTAGAAATATCAGTAGGTAGAGTGCATTTATTTTTAATAGATTAAAATTAGCAGTTCGTCTTGTACCAAGATTTTTTAATTGATGTGATAAATACTCATTATACTTTTTCAAATAATTATGCTTCATGGCTTATGTTTCATGTGAAAAAGTTCACAGAATAGATTATAAATTACTCGAAACATATGTTGTATGACACAAACTGAATGAATCGCTCCCTAACTACTTCCTCTTTATTTAATAAAACAAACTTCAAACGTCAGAGATCTAGACTCCTTAAAGTTTTTTTTCGAAGCATTAGGTGGGGGGCTAGGTTAATATTAACCGCCAACACACCGCGGAGAAGAAACTAAGTTATACGGCTGGCGCAGATTACTTATAGCTAACACAACCTAGCGCCCCCCAAGGAGTAGATAGTGTAGACAGAAGCTACGAAATGGTACTTTATTTTTGGAGGATTAAGTAAATACTGGTCTTCATGGTAGGAAAGCTGCGTCATACGACTGATACAGATTATTTAGAGCTGGCGCAACCTAGCACACCCCAAAAATAATTCGCGTATGCATACAAGCATACAGAGTATATTATGGTAGTTCCTTCCGGTAGGACTAAATTAACATTCGACTTTTCCCTCTCCCATGTTGACGCTTCTCAGTTATTCTACTAACTCAGACTACTTAGGATAAATGCAACCTAGTGCACCCGAAGGAATGCTAACGCACCTCGATAAATAGCTAACTTAGTCACTTCTACATATGGGATTCGAACGCTAATTTAGTCATATTAAAAAAGGTTGCTATTTTAATAACATTGTTTCGCCATAAGTTATTTCTTGGGGTGCGCTAGCCATTTGTGGGTAATCTGTGCCAGCAGTATAAATTAGTTACCTCAACATGGAGTGCGTCTAATCTTAATATGTAGTCCTACTAGAAAAAAGCTCCTATAATATAGTTATGTTGCCTGCGCTAGCTATTTCTTTGGGTGAGCTAGAAATGTTTTGAGATATTATTGGTTTCACTAGTTCTTATACCATGGAGGGGCTAGCACTAACTTAAGCTTTTCAGAAATGAGGTACCGCAATGTAGCTTTTGTGTCTGCAGCACTAGCTATTTCTGGAGGTGCGCTAGGTTTCGCTAGCTCTAAGTAATCTGTGACAGTATTATAAAGTTCTCCCACCATGAGAAGCTTAACATTAATTTAGCCCTACCGCCACCCTATTCGATTTAGTCCCGTAAACAAATAACTTTTATGCGATTCTTTTGTTAGGGGTGCTCTGGGTTGCAATAGATATAATCAAATTGCGCTAGCATTAGCAACGTAATTATAATTGGGATGGTGGTGGGTGGGCTAAGCTTCAATCGCATTGCAGTTGATCGACGAGAAAGCTACAAATTCCATTTTGTTGCCTGAAGGCTACTACATATACAAATCTCTAATTGAAGCTCTGTATTAAGAATCTTTAGTCGTGAATATGTATATAGGTTACCTAACAAATCAATACATACAGGTTAGATTGATTATGGAGCTGCTGGTGTTTTGCGTCCTAAAGGCTTGATATTAACATTATATTAACTCAAGGTTAATGTAATTTGCTTACTGTTAAGATGCGAGATACTTAAATGTAGCGTATTTTTACAGTACTTAATGGATAAGGATTCAATACTAACCATCTAACAAAAAAAATAAAACTAAGTAAAATAAACAGAAAAAAATACAAACCATATTCGTAATTGCTTTAAGAAATCTAACACTAGCTTCAGTAACATAATGTTCATATTTCCAATGTTGTAGTGCAACTATAAATTGCTACTGGGGAAATATTCTGGCAACACGTCAGCACTACAATATACACACATACACGCACACGCTTACGCACACGCACAAGCACACACACACAACACACGCCGTAGTACTCGTGCTTGACGGACGCGTTTTAACGGTGCTCCGATATTTTATTATAGTTTAGTGGTAAATCGAAAGTTTTTCCGGTTATTTTTGTTCAAAAAGTGTTTTGAAAGTAATTTGACATTAGGTGCTGCCAGTAAGTAGTTCCGTTTGCTTTAATTTGACTTACATTTTAAAACAACAAAGCGTATAGACATTTAGAATAGAATTTATTTTCGATATGACTTCAACGTCGTATGGCGTTTATAAATGTATCATCCTATCTTTGTTTTCCTCACTATCCTTTCATATTGTTGGCTTTATTAAATAATGTTAATAAAGCATTAGAATAATGCAATCTACGGAATTATCAACAAGTGGTGTTTCTGATAACAGGAACACTGCAAATGAAGACTCTAATGTTGAACAAACAGGTTCATTTAATACCAGCTTAAAAATTAATCAATCACAAGATAAAACTACAAGTTTATTTTCTGATGTGGCCAAATCTACTCCGTTTCCGAAGAAGGATCAAGGAATTATATTTTCTGCGATTGAAGGTATTCCCGTAAAATCATATGTAATTGCTATTGCGAAATTAGTTTCACCTAGAAATGTGACTTTTGCATCACGAATGTCAAATGGTCGCATTTGTATTTATTTGAATTCAAAGGATACCGTTTCATTATTTATAAACACTCATGGCGGAATTACGATTGGAGATATATTCATACCCGGACGAAATTTAATATGTCCTTCGAAGAGAATAGTGTTATCAAATGTATCCCCGTACATACCACATCATGTAGTAGAAGTAGCATTAAAACAGCACAACTTTAAATTATTGTCGCCGTTATCGTTTATCGGTGCCGGGATCGGGCTTGCAGAACTACGGCACGTTATGAGCTTCAGACGCCAGGTATTTATCGTAGACAAGGAAGATGAAACCCTACCAGAATCTTTGCTGATTAAATATGAGAACGAAGAGTACAGAATTTTTATATCTGATGAGAAGGTTAGATGTTTTGTGTGCAAGGAGGTGGGACATATCTCGTCTAGATGCACAAACAATAACATTCATACAATCCCAGACATCAACATTATACAAGAAAATATTACCACCAAACGACCCGCCCCGTCTACTACTAAGGCGACCGAGATGAACGATACCAACATTATATCTCCTGTTGCAGAACAAGCAGGGACTAGTCAAGTCGTTGATGACGAAATTCTGGTCGCCGCCCCTCAGGTCGGCGAAACAGAGTCTTTTCAGAGTCCCAAACATGAAGCTCGTAAAACGAAAAGGGAGGTTAGACACGGCCGTAAGAAAATGAAGGTTGATCTCACCCCCGACAAATACACGCATGATGATTTTAAGGAATTGGAAGCCTTGTGGCATAACGGGTCACAAATAATAGATTTTACGTTGTTCACAGAGTTTTTGACTGAAGTGAAAGGTAGCGAACAGCCACTTCAAATCGCCATGAAATATACAAGTGATATAAATAGCTTACTACTATTAATTAGAGACGCATCGAACGTCATCACCGCTCGAGCTTTGAAAGATAGGTGCAAACGCCTTATCGTAACAATTAATAAAGTTCTTTCTGACCCGAAAACTAATGCTTCGGTATCATCCCAAGCATCAGAAGATTCGCAGGAAAATCTTAAAAGACTTTATTCAACAGAAAGTTTAGCGAGTGAAAAAAGCAGCTATTAAAAGTTCTTATCTTTCCTTATCAAAATATATTAATAATTCCATGGCTTTACAAACTCTCAATCTTCTCACATTAAATGTAAAAAGTATACGAAGTAGCTTCAAATGTATACAATTAGAACAATTTCTTACACAAGTTACGCCAGATATTGTATTGTTGCAAGAAACTAACACAGTATCAATGCCACCAATAATTACAAAAAATTGTAAATACAATACTTTTTTTAACGCAGCAGATGCAGCATTCACGGGCACTGCAATTCTTGTCAAAGAATCTAAACATATACAGATTGTGAACCATGAAATTTTATATGCATCGTATCTGCAACTACTGTCAGTTTTAATAGATAACGATACCTGGCACATTATTGTTGTATATTGTTCCCATGATGAACAAAAAACAGAAAGTATTTTGGGAGCATTAGAAGCGTTTCTTACGCACCTTACCAATCAAATCAGTTACAACGAGAAATCCAAAATAATATTAGGCGGCGACTTCAATTGTACATTACAACCCTTGCTTGACCGCTTTAATGCACATGAGGTAAGACCAGCTAATGGAAAACGGTTGGGAAAAATTATCAACAGTTTTAACCTAGTGGACTCATGGAGACTTTTCCACAGAGAGAAAGGCGGTTACACTTTTGTAACAGCAAGTTCGGCGGCTAGATTGGATCGTATATACTGTACGGCAAATATGATCAGCACACTAACTAACACGAATATACTGTAGCAATTTTATTTTCTACCTAATATATATATCTGTATAATCAATCCTTTTATTAAATATTAAATAATATAATACATTATAATGTTATCCAATCCACTTAATTTAATAATATCTATTGTCCAATAAAGAACTAGTATTTAGTTCATGTTAAAAGTTAAATTCTACGGTGACAATATATGAGCTTTTGTTTGAATCCTTCCTTAGCCCCTCTACTCAATAACTGCAAGGTAACTTTGTTACCAAGCAGCGACAAGCTCGGCCGGCACTTCTAACACAGCTGGGGTTCAAACAGGTCGAAAGTTGTTCTTAGGAGCGATGTCCGTCATTGATTTTTGCTGTTGGAAGCGTGCACGATGGAAGATTGCACGTGTATGCTATCTTCATAAATTGTTTTGGATGGTCCATTTTGTGTTGAAACCAGTCGTGAAGAACGATAAAGTTTTTGTTAAAAGACCATTAGGAACAGTAAGTGAATTTGTTTCTATAACAATATTAATTAAAATTTTCAGTGTAACTTTGGGAATAATTTATTTTAAAATGTATTGCGGCGTAAATTATAAATAAGCACTTTTCTGAATGGTATTCATGCGAAAATTAAATGAAAACAATTCTATTCTTGTATAATATGGAATCACATTTATAATTTATTCAAGTTAATTACAAACAACATTTGCTTTCTTGTGGTGTGAATTACGCCTGGAACATCTGTAAATTGAAACGCAGATAATGGAAGCCAAGTGACGTGTTTTTCAGTATGCAGCGCAGCTGTTTGTTTGGAATGGAATTTTCCGTTGTTAATACATACGTCAGCTTTCAAGCAAGTATTTAGGTGCAAATTGGAGTTCTGGTATGTACAAAAAATTATGTTCGTATGTTGTTTGAACTATCGACGTAGTAACGAGATAAATTTTACTTTAACCGACTTGTGTTAACTTTGAACAGGTCAAGGACAGACCTCAATTATATTTTTCGTAGTCATACGATATGAATCTGTAATTTGTTCCTACAAATTCTTTTATTAACTCAATGAAACATCAGAAGATGTCACTACTAATTAGATAAAGTAAATTCTTCTAATTTTGAACCTTTAGAAATTAAATTTCTACATTTGATATTTTATGAACAATTATCTGTAATTATTTACTGTGAAATTAAGGTAAATTTACCATAATTAACTCTTTCTATAAATAAGCAATTTTATGCTTTGTCAATTTGTTATATAAACTTCATTAAATAGTAATTGGTACGGATATATTCAGTACCATTGTAATTAACTCTTCTAATTTAAATTAACTTATAAAGGAAGACATATTTTTGTAAAAATTACTTTATTGGATACCAAAAGAATAGATTCTTATTTTCGGACTAAAGACTATCTTTTATTTAAGAGGAATGAAAGTCGATTCTGATGGTATTTAATTATTTTTGAGTTTGAATGCACAAACAGTGCTTTTCTTTGTTTAATCTGTTCACAGGTGCAGTGCAGGATTGCTAAGGTCAAAGTCGAGCCATAAGGTAAGAAACTTCAAAGATTAGGTGGTCTTTGAAATTATATAGCGGTTATAGGAGAAAGGTTTCCGCATTAGCCTTGTACAAGGGACTTGTATCAGGTCTTCTCAGTATAAAAAAATACGGTGGCGTCTTATTTTTATTATTAGTGGTTGCAATTACACCCCGACCCACAGCTCATTCTCTACCCAGAGCATATAGTTCGACTAGCCGCTTTGCCTTTGAGATTTCCTCAACTTAGAGCCACCTTCCATCATAATTTGCCGTGGGCTCCTTTTTAATTATCGGAATTTCTCGTTAAACACAATTGGAAAGAAAAAGGCAACAATACATCATTCCTTTTCAGACCATTTAGCATTATCAGTAAATATAAAAGTTGGCAGTACACAAAGCAGTAGTTTACCGCCCTACTGGAGGTTCGACAACGCATCGTTAAGTGATCAAACATATGTAGAGTGCATGAAAGTTTTCCTAAACGAAGAAATTAATCATAATACATCACTACAGATTGATCTCCTATCATGGTGGGACGCTTTCAAAATCAAAATAAAACAGATATCAATTCAATACGTTAAGCAGCGAAAGCAAAACTTAAAAGCAGAACATAGAATGTTAAACGATAA
>JARFIW010000583.1:0-51382 GCA_036346225.1 Platerodrilus igneus | reverse complement strand
AAGTGAAACTTTAAAGATTGTTTAACGTTGGATTTGAAGAAATAGCCATTTAAATTCAAACCTTGAAACTTTAAAAATTTTAATTTTTTCGAGTAAATTTTTAATTTTTAAACTCAACGCCCCATTCAACGTTTGAATTTAAGTCATATGGCTGTTTAAAAAATAAACAAAATTTTAAAATTTTTAATTCCGGAGTAAAATTTTTTTAAATCTCATTGCTGACAACCTAACTAAGCTACTTAACTTTGTCCCATTCAAGTAGTTTGGATTTGAGAATTGATATAGCAGTTTAAATAAATATCAAATTTTCAAAACTTTAAAAATTTTTAAACTTTTTTCTGCTTCATTTGCAAATAATTTTTATGTGGTGGCTCTTTGCTGATAACCCAACTAAGCTACTTAATCTTTTTTCATTCAAGCAGTTTGGATTTCATACTTGATATAGCCGTTTAAAAAAAAATCAAACTTTGAAAACATTTAAAAAATTTTAACTTCTTTCTGCCTGATTTGCAAATAATTTTTTATGCGGGGGCTCATTGCTGACAACCTCGTAAAGCTACTTGACCTTGTCTCATTCAAGCAGTTTGGATTTAAGACTTGATATAGCGGTTTAAATGAATATCAAATTTTCGAAACTGTAAAATTTGTTTATTTTCTTCTGCCTGATTTGCAAATAACTTTTTATGCGGGGGCTCTTTGCTGACAACTTTTCAAAGATACTTAACCTTGTCCCATTCAAACAGTTTGGATTTAAGACTCGATATAGCGGTTAAAAAAGAAATCAAACTTTGGAAATTTATTTTTAACTTCTTTCTGCCTGATTTGCAAATAATTTTTTATGCAGGGGCTTATTGATGACAACTTACCAAAGCTACTTAAGCTTGTCCCATTCAAGCAGTTTGCATTTGAGACTCGATATAGCGGTATAAATAAATTTCAATTTTTCAAAACTTTAAAGATTTTTAACTTCTAAAGTTTCGAAAATTTGATATTCATTTAAACCGCCATAGTGAGTCTCCAATCCAAACTGCTTGAATGGGACAAGGTCAAGTAGCTTTGTTAGGCTGTCAGCAATGAGCTCCCGCATAAAACATTATTTGTAATTCAGGCAGAAAGTAGTTAAAAAATTTTAAAATTTCCAAAGTTTGATTTTTTTTAAACGGCTATATCAAGTCTCAAATCCAAACTGCTTTAATGGGACAAGGTTAAGTAGCTTAGTTGGATTGTCAGCAATGAACCCCCGCATAAAAAATTATTTGCAAATCAGCCAGAAAAAAAGTTAAGTTTTTAAAGTTTCGAAAATTTGTTATTGATTTAAACAGGTATATCAAGTCTTAAATCCAAACTGCTTGAATGGGACAAGGTTAAGTAGCTTAGTTGGATTGTCAGCAAAGATCCCCCGCATAAAAAATATTTGCAAATCAGGCAGAAAGAAGTTAAAAATTTTTAAAGTTTCCAGAGTTTGTTTTTTTTAAATGGGTATATTGAGTCTCAAATCCAAACTGCTTGAATGGGACAAGGTCAAGTAGTTTTGTTAGGCTGTCAGCAATCAGCCCCCGCATAAAAAATTATTTGCAAATCAGGCAGTAAGAAGTTAAAAATTTTTAAAGTTTCTAAAGTTTGATTTTTTTTTAAATGGCTATATCAAGTCTTAAATCCAAACTGCTTGAATGGGACAAGGTTAAGTAGCTTTGATAAGTTGTCAGCAATGAACCCCCGCATAAAAAATTATTTGCAAATCAGCCAGAAAAAATGTTAAAAATTTTTTTAATTTCCAAGGTTTGATTTTTTTTTAAACCGCTATATCGAGTCTTAAATGCAAACTGCTTGAATGGGACAAGGTTAAGTAGCTTTGATAAGTTGTAAGCAATGAGCCCCCGCATAAAAAAATATTTGCAAATCGGGCAGAAAAAGTTAAAATTTTTAAAGTTTCGAAAATTTGATATTTATTTAAACCCCTATATCGAGTTTTAAAGCCAAACTGCTTGAATGGGACAAGGTTAAGCAGCTTAGTTAGGTTTCCAGCAATGAGTCCCCGCACAAAAAATTATTTGCAAATAAGGCAGAAAAAAAGTTAAAAATTTTTTAAATTTCTAAAGTTTGATTTTTTTTAAACCGCTATATCGAGTCTTAAATCCAAACAGCTTGAATGGGACAACGTTAAGTAGCTTAGTTAGGCTGTCAGCAATGAGCCCCCGCATAAAAAATTATTTGCAAATCAGGCAGAAAGAAGTTAAAAATTTTTAAAATTTCCAAAGTTTGATTTTTTTTTTAAATCGCTATATCGAGTCTTAAATTCAGACTGCTTGAATGGGACAAGGTCAAGTAGATTTGTTAGGTTGTAGCAAGAGCCCCGCAAAATTATTTTGCAAATCAGGCAGAAAGAAGTTAAAAATTTTTAAAGTTTCCAGAGTTTGATTTTTTTTAAATGGGTATATTGAGTCTCAAATCCAAACTGCTTGAATGGGACAAGGTTAAGTAGCTTTGATAAGTTGTAAGCAATGAGCCCCCGCATAAAAAATTATTTGTAAATCGGGCAGAAAAAGTTAAAAATTTTTAAAGTTTCGAAAATTTGATATTCATTTAAACCGCTATTGAGTCTTAAAATTAAATGCTTGTGGGCAAAAATAGTCGATGGATAATTTAATTAAATGAGGTTGGTCTTTTTGTAAAAAGAAAGCAAGAAATTACTATAATGTTGATATTAAAAGAATAAAAGTTGCATATACAACCAGCACACGGTGGTAGTTCGATCCATCATAATTTGTTACTCCACTTTATTCGTGAAAGATTGTTATTCCACTATACTTGGTGAAAGTTTATAAAAGTCGGTAATACAATTACCAAAGTTCATAAGATCTCCCAAAATGGATAAAAAGCAATGCTACGCCCTGGCGGCCGGAAGCGCGAACCCCTTTTACAGGTTTCGCGTAGCCAAACACCATGACGTCACCGATAATTTATATTGCGCCATAATCGGAAAATTTACATAAAATTAGAACAATGAAAATTAGAGAATTTACACATGAGGAATCTATCCGGCAGGAAGTCATACGGTAGGCCTTCCTGCTGTTGGCTGAGCATGGACATCGGGTCGTGGGCTGCTCCAGGTCATATCCGTCCTAAATGTAGTGGAACGACAGGACAGGTTAATTAGGAACGACAAAACAAAGATAATCAAAAGGAAATCTACATGATAAGACATGATACCCGGCACGACTATTTCACTTGAAGATCAAAGGAAAACAGCCACGATTCAGGGCGTCACCCCAACTCGACCCCACTCTTTGTCTAGTATTGGCCTACCCCTCTAGAGATAAGCACACTGCGCAAATGCACTACTCTGACGTACGGAAGTACCGCCTAGTCCATTTAAAAATTCCCGCGTCTCGCGTATTTGAAAATATGCCGCGAAACTTCCATACATCAAAACTAAACTAATAACAATGTTTAAGTGACCCTTGGCACGTAACAAATTAAGGAATTGATAAGACAAATAAACAAATTTAAAAGTTACTCAAGGTCTTAGAAATGAAGAGGGATTGCTAATCATAATAATATATTATTCTTCGAACATATAAAGATGGCTATTATTCATGAGGTTTAAGTTTACGACTTGAACCTTTATATGAGCGGCGTAATGAACCGAGTGAATAATAGCAATTATATGCAAGTAGAATACTATACTTTATCCACCGCTACCATCTACTAAGTTTAGTTAAAATTATCACAAATCTTTAATTTTATATAACATTAAACGGGTAGTATTGGAACTGTGGATCAAGGTATTTAGGGAAACGTTGTAGGATAGTATACTTTAGGAATGAGAAACGAAAGAGGTATGACAAGCTAATAAAGTTCTGTATCAGAATCAAATTAATAGTATTTAATACAATAAGAGAAATGGCAGCTTCTTACAGATATACTACTAGAGGAAGCATTAGAAGCAATAAAAACTAACAAGTGCACAAAAATGCCAAAACATTTTACAACTAATTTTCGGGCAATCCCTTCTCTTTCGCTAAATTATGTCAACAGCTTATTTTCGTTGCTCTATAAATTTACAGACCGTGACCCAAAGGATCGTGGTTTGCAAGTATTCAAGACCAAAACTGCACTATACCGTTCGAGGTGTATTTAAGATTTTTGTCATACCATCAAATTATTAAATCAGAAAAATTAAAATAGAAATCTTTGTGAGGTTCCATTTTTCTATACGTTGTACTAGAAAAAATAGCAAATATCAAGTCGGTAATACTTCCATTACGGTGACAATAAATTCTAAGTCAAACATTAATCATAGCATCGAGCTGAACTTTGAAAGTTTTTGCTTATTCAAGCATTCTATTATTTATCACGGAAGAGATAGAAAAGGCAGTGAATGCTTCTTCGAAGATTTTGCTTGCAAAATCTTCGAAAAATTAAAGCTGATGTTTGAATAAAAAGATGGATGCAATATCAGAAAACGTTTTACTCTCTTACCTTTTGGACAGATCTACGAAGTTAAAGTCACCCAACAATTTATGGAGCAAATGTTCAATGTTAAAAATAAAACGATTTATTAATAAAAACAAAGATCTTTCACTATTCCCTGAATTGAAAGTATAAAAAAAATTGGTTACACACTCAGAAAGTCTAGCATTTTCATCAGCGAATAAATAGACCAATTTATCACCGAGGCCTTTGATAAGACACAATAGATGATGAAGGTAAGTTAATAAAAAGATTGTTCAGGTTGTATTCATGTACATGTACAAAATTTATGTAAGGAGTTTTTATGATTTTGGGAATTGCTGAAGCTTGTAGGAAAGATGATCTAGTTAAGATGAATATTCATGATGCAGTGTTAAAGACTATTTCATAATAGTTGAAATATAAGATATAAACAATGGGTCACAAGGTTCATTTGCAATTATAGAAAAGGACAGACGACCAATTAATTTTATCAATCTTGTGAAAAATTCATTTATGCAAGACCTCGATCGAATTGTCTCAAATGATAGATTTTTATTAAAATGCCTTTTGAGAAAATGTTAGAAAATACTATTTTGCAAATTCCATCTGAAAAATACTTAGGATTAAGAAGCTAACGAGTATTTGAGCAACTTACTTTTCAATTGATGATGTTAAAAGACTTATGTTTCAGTCGAATATGTTGAACATAAAATGTAACGGGGTAATAGCTGATCGAATTTTGTATAATCAAGCAGTATCTGAACCTTTTTGTTCATCAATAAACCAAAATTTTGATGTAAGCAAAATGGAATTTGTTGATTCCATCAGATATTCGCCCACTGTAGAACTACGATTTTCTTGAAATGGATAATGATGAAATTTACAAAGATGTAAACTGAACAAAAACGACAAAAAATCTGTTGTTCAAATATCCCTACTACGCCCTAGGTCCCGGGTTCGAATCCCGACACGGTCCGCTTGAAAAATGTTAGGCGAGCATTTTTCGCAAAAATACACCCTCGTTCGGATGAGAGGTAAAATGGAGGTCCCGTGTGTGAGTGTTGTCACGCACGTTAAAGATCCCTACCTTGCTTGGAACAGCAAGGATTCGGCAAAATTCAAAATTTTCCAGGTAAAAAAAAACTCGCTTCCTGGCCAATGTAGTACCTTCGGGTGGAGCATTGGAAAATCACATGTAATGTTCAAATATCCAATTGTTTCTTCGTATTCAATACTACAAAGTAAATAAAATTATGATTATAGATGCGCCATACCATTAAAGTTATTCTAACAAATTACTCGTGATCTGCTCTAGTGCTTTCATTACAAACCGGGGCTAATAAAATATTACATCCCATTGTCAAGCTGACAATGAACCCTGAATGTAAAGTGTTACATTTCAAACAAACGTGTTAAAATCAACTATTTTCGAAACAGGTACGACGAAAACTATTTTATTACAAATACTGTACAACCTTGATAACCTGGACTAATTAAAACCAGACCGTTTCGGATTAGTTAAGAATCCGGATTAGCAAAACAACCCATTTTTACAGACTATTCTCTGTAGAAAACACATTTCATTAAAAATAATATATATAATTATGTATACATGTTGCATTGCAAAACACAAAACAAAAAAATACTAAAACTACTAAAAATAGCAAAAAAATTAACACAAGTGTATGTACATAGGGTAACACAAACCAAAGCTACTTTCTAAAAAAACATGTTATTTTTGTCTGCTTGGCTTTATATTGGTTCATGAAAGCTGTTTCTTTAAGTTTTTGAAGAATTAGTATGTTGTGGATTGGAACTTTATTCTATTCTGCCCATTTTAAACACACATTAAAACTTTTAAATGCTTCCTCATTTTTAACTTTAGGATTTTCATTTATGACTTCAGCTTTGCATCACTTTCTTCACTGGTCTCGGTTTCATTTGGAACCAAGTCTTCGTATTTTCCATCCACTGGTTAACATCCGGATCATCAAAAGTTTCTTCACTTAAGGTGTTTAACATTTGTGTAACATCCTTCAGGGCGACTTGCTGATGTTGCAATTCATTTATTGGACTCAGATTCTTGGTTTCCCATTCCGATTCAGAACGTGAAGGGTCTTGGTTACTCCATATTACTTTATTCCAGCACTTCACTATCGTGTCAGCAGATCTACTTTAAGAGATCTACTTTAAGACATGCTTAGCTAAGCAAGCATACAGCATCTTTCAGATTTATGTTCTTTAATAGCTGAGTGACGTTTTCTTCTTCTTTGGATAAAATATGCACCAAGAGACTTTTTGGGTAAAATAACTTAGTCAATCTACTGGCATTCTGATCAAGCGGTTGCAGAAGTGCGGTGCAGTTTGGTGGAAAGAAGAATGCTCTAAACTGACCATCATCACTAAATAGGTCTTCAATCGACTTGTGGCTTGATGCATTGTCAATAAGAAGAAGAGCATGTTGGTGACTACTTCGGAGGATGTTATCAGAAAGTATAAAAAAAAGTCATGAACATTCTACGAGTCCGGAAATATCCTGAAATATCAGAAGTATGAAGCAAGTAGGTAAACTAGAGAACTTGAAAATTGAAATGGATAGGTTATCACTAGACATAGTAGGGATCAACGAAGTTCGGTGGTCAGAGGTGGGGGGGGGGGATTTTTGGAGTGGAGACTTTAGGGTAATTCATACAGGATTAGAGGAAGGAAATTCGGGCATGGGGATAGTTATGCGAAAAAAGATAGGACAATGTGTAGAAAACTACTTACAAAAGAACGAAAGAGTACTTATGGTTAGATTAGAATCTAAACCGGTAAATACAGTAATAATACAAGCTTTATCTACAGTGAGGAAGAGGTAGAGGCGATCTATAAAGATATCGAAGACACACTAAGATACGTAAAAGGACATGAAGTTTAATAATTATGGGGAATTTTAATGTAGTGATAGGTGATGGTAGGGAAGGAGCAGTAGTAAGTTCATTTGGTTTAGGCACGAGAAATGACAGGGGAAATAGACTGGTAGAATTTTTGCGACAAGAACAATTTGATCATAACAAACATATTATTTCAACATCATGCTAGAAGACGATATACGTGGAAGATGCCAGGAGACATAACAAGATATCAAATAGATTACATTATTGTTAGACAACGGTTTAGAAATCAAGTAAAAAACAGTAGAAGCTACCCGGAAGCAGATATAGACACAGACCACAACATCGTAATTATGAAGACCGCTCTTAAATTGAAAAATTTGAAAACAAAAACAGGAAAAGGCATTTTGACTATGAGAAACTAAAAGATAAAGATATCCACAAAAGATTTGAAAAAAATTCAAATGAATTGCTGAAAGATATCGAGAAATTTCTGATACTAAGGAAGTAGAAACAGAATGGAATAACATTAAATCCAGCCAGAGATATTCTGAGATATACACAAAAAGAAAATAAGGAACCAAGGATAACAAAGGATATCTTGAATTTAATAAAAGAAAGACGAAAATTCAAAAATAGATCAGATGAAACAGGAAAACAGAGATACAGAGCCATAAAATGAGAAATTATTTACAAATGCAGGAAAGTTAAAGAACAATGGATTGATGAAAAGTGCAATGTGATACAAACTAAGATGGAAATGGGAAAGACAGACGAACCATATAAACTAATTAAAATGAATTTTAGTGATATAAAACCATATAGCAAAAATATAAGGGGCACGGGAAGAAACGTCATTATAGACAATGTAAAGAAAGTGGTTAGATTGGAAGAATATGTAGGAAATTTGTATGCAGGAGAGGAACTAACAGCATTAGAACAGGAATCGGACATTGAAAATGATGGCGTGGGATATCCTATACTTCGAGAAGAGTTTGAATTAGCATTAAAGGGTCTGAGTAATGGTAAGGCGCCGGGTACAGATAAGGTGTAAGCAGAAACTCTAAAAGCCGCTGGACAAGCAGTAACAGAACGTCTCTTCCAACTTGTAAGCTATATGTATGGGACAGGCGAGATACCCAAAGATTTCAAACGTATCATCATAGTAACTATACCAATAAAAAAGGTGCGGATAGATGTGAAAATTTTTGAACAATAAGTTTGACAGCACACGTTTCAAAAATATTAACTAGAATTGTACAAAGATGAATGGAAAAAGGAGCTGAAGAAATACTAGGAGAATCTCAATTTGGGTTTAGGCGAAACAAGAGAACACAGGAGGCTATTTTAGCTCTAAGGGTGATAATGGAGAAAACAATAGAAAAGGGGGAAAGCGTGTATATAGGGTTTGTAGATCTGGAAAAAGCATTCGACAATGTAAAATGGAAAAATTTTTTTGAAATACTCAATAATATTGGAATGAGTTTTAGGAATAGACGCATAGTACATAGCTTATACAAAGAGCAAAGAACGGTAATGAAATTAGGGCAGGAACGCAGAGAAGTAAATATTAGGAAAGGGGTGAGACAGGGATGTGTCTTATCCCCATTAATTTTCAACTTGTACGTTGAAGAGGCAATGAATACTGTCAAATGCATTTGGAATTACTATGCAGGGATAAAAGATTTTGATATCCTTAGATTTGCAGATGACATAGCGGTATTAGCATGTAGCAAAGAAGAGTTAGAAGCTGCTCTTATTGAATTATTATGTTATTAGTTGTTGAAGAGTGAACATGTTTTAAAGTGCTCTGTTATATTTTATTATTTTTACACAGTGTATAAAACAAATGTATAACAATTTTCAAGGCAGTTTAGAGTATAATTTGATTTTCAATAAGGTGGTGAAATTGGACATGCAATTAACTCAATATTGAATTCTTAAACAACCAAAAATTACAATTTTTGAAGCATTTTGTATAATAAAACAAAGACATTTACTTGGTATCAACAGTGATTAAGTTATCTTAAATGCAATTAGTGATTGTTTGTTATCTCACCAGCTGTGTGGATAATTAAAATAAATAAACCAGGACTGTATTTTAAATAATTTCCTTTTCTGATTGCAGTAGATTTATTGTTTAAGATGCAAAACTGTAATAAGTGTTCAGAAAAATCAGATAACTTATTTGATTGCGATCACTGCAGTAATCATCTGTGTAAAGACTGTGCTCAGTTAACTGAGACAGAAATTAGATGTCTGAAGCTTAGTAAGCGCAAACTAATATTTCTATGTGATGGATGTGAGAAGGGTTTATTCAGAATTCCAAAATTCTTAAATAAATTAAGTATTCTTGAACAAAAAATAGAAGATTTACAAAAGCAAAATGAAGATCTTGAAAAACAAAAAAGTGCAATAGGTTGTGAAGAGACAATAGCAGAAATGATTGATAGGCAAAATAGATCACGAAATATTATAATACTGAATGTTCAAGAATCAAATGGTAATTCATACACTGAAAGAAGCGCAGAAGATAAAACCACGGTTGGTAAATTACTTGGGAATTTTGATATTGATTTAGATAATGTTAAAACCTTTAGACTGGGTAAGCGCATGGAAAACAAAAATCGGCCAATTAAGGTTTTAACGGGATCTCGGGATGAAGCAATGTCTATTTTAAGAAATAGAACAAAATTATCAAATCAAAATGTTCGGATATTTGGAGATCAAACACCGAAACAACGGCAATATTATTTGGATGTTAAAAAGAAACTTAAAGAAATAACTGAAAATGGAGATACCTCAAAAACAATTAAATATATTAATAACAAACCAATAATTGTAAATAAAGATAGAAATTCAAAAAACTAAATGGCAATTCGTCATTAATACTCAATTCTCACATAATCTATTTAAATGTTCAAAGTATAATGTCTAATAAGTATCAATTAATGGCTGATGTGATGTGTTATAATCCTATAATAGTGTTGTTATCGGAAACTAGAGTAACTAATAATGTAGAAGACAAAGAAATTGCAATTGATAATTATACCTTAGTAAGATGTGACTCTATTAGCAGGCATACTCGGGGGGTGTTAGATTATATTCGTAAAGACATTGATTTTAAAACATACAAAGAATATGTATTGGAGCCAAATTATTGGTGTAAAGCTGTGAAAGTGCTATTATTTGGGTCACTATGGATCATAGGAGTCTTATACCACTCCCCAAGTGCAAGTGATGCAGTGTTTCTGAATAACTTTGAAGAATGGAGTGAAAACCTATTTAATACCAACCTACGATGTATTATAGCAGGAGATTTCAATTTAAATTATGAAAATAAGGGTAATTACTATGTAAAAAAGTTAAGTAATTTCATTAGGTTAAATGGTATACAGCAATTAATTACAGAGCCTACTAGAATTGTACAAAATAGTTCAACATTAATTGACTATATCTTAACTAATGCTAAACAAGTCAGGGCTATTGTCCATCCGACACCAATAATAACTGATCACAATATTGTATCAGTAGCAATTACTAAAGAAAATAAACATTATAATAGTAATAATCAAATAAGTCAATTCAGAAACCTAAACGATGCAGCCATTCACCGAATAAACCTAAGACTTTTAAAATGTACATGGAAATTTGACAACACAAATGTTGATATAATTCTGAATGATATACTAAATAATGTTACACATGCGTTAGACCATGAAGCTCCTATTCAAAGCAAATTTCAATCACATAACTGTTTAAAGTGGTATGACCATGAAGTGCGTGCCAAAGCTAAAGAAAAGGACTTTGCTTTGCTTTGCTTTGATTCAAAATCAATAAATGTGCTGTAAACTGGAAAGATTATAAAACTTGTAGAAATCAATTTGTTAATTTATTGAAGAGGAAAGAAAAAGAATTTTATGAAAAACAAATTGACAATAACAGAAGAGATAGCACTAAAATGTGGAAAATATTAAAAATGTTGGTTAGTAATAAAGAAAATAATTGTGACATACAAAGAGTACAATTTGAAAATAATCACCATAAAATCGTTATGAGAAAACAAAAGGATATAGCTGAACATTTAAATGACTACTTTGTGAACAGCATTGAAGATATTGTAAGGAGTATCCCAGACACTAATAATCTATATCGACTAAACCCATTACGTAGCCACGATGTCAAATTTACCGAATTTAAATTGTTAGCCTTACATGATATAAAAAAAATTGTGCATAATTTACCTAACAAGTGTAACTGGTCAGATACAGTAAACACAAAAGTAATTAAGGCAACCTTTGATACAATTGGGTATGTTCTTCTTCATCTGGTCAACTCTTCCTTAAGAACTGGCAGTTTTCCAAGCAAGCTAAAATGTAGTACAGTAATTCCTATTCCTAAAGTTCAAAACGCCACATTAGCAAGCGAATACAGGCCAATAAACACACTTCCTTGTATTGAAAAAATATTGGAAATTGCTGTATATAACCAATTAATAAACTACGTGGACAGTAACCAGTTATTGGATTGTAATCAATCAGGTTTTAGATCTAAGCACTCTTGTGCAACTGCTATTCAGTTAACTTTTAGTAAGTGGAAGCAGTACATTGATCAAGATGAGTATATACTTGCTGTTTTCTTAGACCTTAAAAGAGCATTTGAGACAATAAACAGACAATTATTATTGACTAAGTTACAACACTACGGCATTGGTGGAACGGTGATAAAATGGTTGGATGACTACCTGTCAAATAGAAGACAAAAAACGAAAGTAGGAAATTCAATATCTAGTTCAGTGCTAGTAAGAAATGGTTTCCCTCAAGGAAGTGTTATAGGACCGTTGTTATTTATTTTGTATTTAAATGATTTTCAGAGTATTGACCACGAATGTGAATTTGTTAATCTATATGCTGATGATACCCTACTTGTAATCAAAGAGTCTGATATACAAACAGCAACAAGTAAAATGAATAATAGCTTGGATAAAATTTATAGATACTTTCAAATAAACACGTTGAAACTTAATACAAGCAAAACTGTGGCAATGGTTGTTGGAAATACTAATAAATTAAATAAACTTGATAGAAATGCTATTACATTGAAGTTTGGGGATGAAATATTACAAATTGTTGAACAAACTAAGTATTTAGGTATTATGTTGGATAGTAATTTAACATTTAAAAATCACTTTGATTATGTTAAAAATAAAATTACAAAAAAACTATATTTCTTCTCAAGATTAGCACCTAAATTGTTTTAAGAACTAAAATTACAGTCTACAAAACAATCATTCAACCACATTTTGACTACTGCGCAACAATACTATATTTATTCGACCAAAATAAATTAAGTACTCTTCAAAAACTACAGAACAGAGGTTTAAGAATCATACTGGAATGTAGCAAAAGGACTAACATTCAAAAAATGTTAAGCACCCTAGAATGGTTATCGGTTATTGAAAAAATTGAATATTTAACAATGATATTTACTTTTAAAATTATCAATGGACTAATGCCAAGTTATTTTGATGAGTTTATTATTTATGCCCACCAAATACACAACCACGAAACTAGGTCACAAGGCAATTTATATGTTGCAAGGACCAAATCGAAAAAGACTATGAATTCAATATTCTTCAAAGGTCTGATTAAATACAATACTTTACCAAAAGATATTCGAGACTGTAATACACTGACATCTTTTAAACGAGAATTAATGAAAAAACTAAAACCTAACTAAAATGTAAGTACTTTATAAAATAAACCAAATGACCTAAACTTGGTAGGAGTAATTATAATTTTCACACTTTTTATTGTTTATTTTTTTATTTTTTTTTATTGTATCTTTATTTATATTTACTTAAATTAAGAAAGCATGTTCTTTTATTTTATATTCTAATGTATTGTAATATTAGGATTACCTACTTTAAATAAATATTATTATTATTAATTGAAAAAAAAATTGGAAACAGTTCTAATAGAGAGATACGGTATTAAAATTAACAAAGATAAAACTAAAGTAATAGTATGCAAAGGATGGGAAAATAAATCAAAAACAAGAATACAAATGAGGTTAAGGATTTCTGCTACCTAGGATGCCAAATAATGCAAGATTGGAAAAGCACAAAAGATATAAAACAAAGATTAACATAAGGTCGTGCTATATTTAACAAGAAAAAGCAACTACTGTGTTCAAAGACAACAAACATAAAAACAAGGAAAAGATTGCTTAAAACATATGTGTGTAACAGAGCACTGCACGGTTGTGAAGCCTGGACAGTAGAAGAAGCAGACAAGAAAAAGGTAGAACCCTTAGAAATGTGGTGCAATATACGTATGATGAAGATATCATCGAGAGAGAAAGTTAAGGACTAAGAGGTACTTGAAATGCTACGGGAAGAAGCAAATATGTGGAAAACAATAAAAATAGAAGAGATAATATGATAGGCCATATACTAAGACATGAGAGAATAGTGTGGAATATATTAGAAGCAGAGATGGGAAAAAAGAAGTAGAGGTAGATCTAGGTTAGACTATTGCACACAGATAGTGAAAGATGTAAGATGTGGCAATTTCAGGGAAATCTGTCTCAGAATAGAAATCAATGGAGGTAGGTATTCAACCAGTCCCAATATGGAAATACTAATGATGAAAAAATAACTGTACTTAAACATTATGATTATTAGAAATAACTACAGGTATTGGTCTTGCAATATTCTCAATGTTAACTGTGCGTAAGGATTTACTGGAAAATATTAATTCGGCAAATGTCTAAGTGCGGGGGATCCTTGGCAGCCATCACAGACTGCTTAATCTCCTTCACATACCATTGAATCTTGGTGAAATAGGGCAAATAATTAGAAAACAATAGGAGAACCGAGCTGTATATAGACTGTTGTTTGAATTTCAGGGAACTGTGTAGGCTAGCTCAGAACACAAATAAGTGGAGGTTTGCGTCCAACCAGTTTCAAGATGGAAAACTTAATAACGAAAAAAATAAGTGCACTTAAATCTGATGATTACTATAAACTACTAGTAGTTGGTTGTAAAATATTTTCAACTAATGTTGATTATGCGAAAGGATATATTGGAAAAACTATTAATTCGACAAATGCACAAATGCTGGGGAACTTGGCAACCGCAGGCTGCTTACCCCCCTTCATATACCTCTGAACATCGGGGAAATTGGGTATATAATTATAAAACAATAGAAGGTTGTTAAACTTTATATCACATTTGTAGGCGCTTGCGCCTCTAGCATCAACAGGTTTACATCTCTATTTTAAACTGCCGCGCGAGAGCGAAGTCTATCGCGAACCACCGAACGTTATGTTTGTATCTAGCCTAAAACTTGTAATTAAATGTGTTTACTGAGTTTATTCTTTCATGTTTGCTTAATCAAATCTCTATAAAGTTTTTGGCCATTCGAGCACCGATATGATAACCACTACGGAAATACAGCACGCTAATTAATCAAAACGAATCAAGTTTGTTAAGAAAAAATTTTTTCAGCATTCATGGCATTTTTAATAAAGCGGAGCTACAATCATTCAGTCAAGCAGTCGATGTAGTTTATCAAGCACATATCAAGTCAAGCATCAGTGCAGCTGGGCCGCCGCTCGCTACAATTCGTTCAATGCGAATATTTGAAACCTATTCGAAACAAACAACCATCGAAGTGATGCTTACAACCAAGTGGACAAAGGCTATCACATATATCTGGTAAACTGGAACACATAAAGGAAAACTAAAACAGGTCGTATACCTCATCATCATCATTTTGTTTTCGACCTTACTTAAGGTCGGTTTGACTCAGCTCTAACTTCTTTTCTATTCTGTGCCAATCTAAAAAGCTTTACATACCCTTCACAACCTAAATTTCTAATAATTTGACTAATATAGTTTGGTCTAGGTCTTCCTATATCCTTCTATCTTTTTCCTATCCAGCTGACTCTACATAGATATTAGCAACCTGATGGTTGTTAAAGAACTCTACCATGTTTACATGATTACCATTTATAAGGAAATGAAATATAACCTGGTTATCCGCTTCAAAAAGGAAAAGTGTTAAATTATATGTTATGGTAAGGCTTAAGCAACGAAACGCTATCAACATGCCAGACCGCTAACTAATTGTGAGTTATGTCCTGATGACATTTAGTTAACCGATTTTTATTTTTTTTTGTTTTGTTTTCGAACTTACTTAAAGTCGGTTTGACGCAGCTCTAAATTCTTTTCTATTCTGAGCTAGTCTAAAAAGGTCTACATAGCCTTCACAACCTAAATCTCTAATAATTTGACTAATATAGCTTTGTATAGGCCTTCCTACTCTATTTTTATTTGGTAGTCTATAATCTAAAACTTTACTAAATAGTCCCTCATGTCTTAACTGGTGCCCTATCATTCTATCTCTCCTGACCTTCAATTGTTTCCACATACAGGGATCCTCACCTATCCTTCTATAAACTTCCTCGTTTGTTACTCTATCTGTCCAACTAATCTTTAACATTCTCCTATAACACCAAGTTTCAAAAGCTTCTATCTTTTTCTTATCTACTTCTTTAATTGTCCAAGTCTCACTACCGTACGAACGCTCCATACGTACGACTTTAAGAAACGTTTTCTATTATCTAAACTAATACTATTAGCTATTAGTAAGTTTTCTTTTTTAAAAACATTTTTCTAGCTTGAGCTATTCTAGCTACTATATCCCTTCTACTACGTCCATCCTTTGTAATTATACTACCTAAATAGCAAAATTCATCTACCTCCTCTAACTCAGTATTACCTATTTTTAATTTTGGTTCAGAACTAGGCTGTAACTCACTTGTCATTATCTTTGTCTTTACTGAGTTAATTCTCATACTATAGTTACTCTGTAGTATCTCATCTAAAATATTTAAAAACTCTCCTAACTCTTTTCTAGACTCTGCTATAATGGCTATATCATCTGCAAAACGTAACATGTCTATTTTCTGTCCCTGTACACTAATACCTATCTCTTTTCTCTCTCTAGCTAAGTTTAAAGCTTTCTCAATATAAACATTAAAAAACAAGGGAGACAGTATACAACCCTGTCTAACACCATTTCTAATCTTAGCTTCCTTTTCTATTTCATCAAATCTAATTACTACGCTTTGGTTTTTATATAGACTGTAAATAATTTTTCTATCCCTATGAGAAATTCCTATTTTTCGCAAAACCCTGAACATAACAATCCAATTAACCCTATCAAATGCTTTTTCTAAATCTACAAATGCGAAATGAGTCTTTTTATTTTTTTGTAACCTTTTTTCGATAATTACCCTAATCATTAGTATCGGTTCTCTAGTCCCTCTGTCTTTACGAAAACCATATTGGTCTTCGCCTAAATAATTCTCAGTCAAAGCTTCTACTCCATTTTTAATTATTATTGTTAGTATTTTGGAAGCATGAGAAGTTAAACTAACCGTCCTAAAATTCTCACACCTATCAGCTCCTGACTTTTTTGGGATTGGAATAATAATATTTTTTTCGAAATCTATTGGAACCTCACCTGTGTCATATATTACATTTATTAGTTCATATAATCTGTCTAAAGTTTTCTGACTTGCATATTTTATTAATTCTGCGGGAATATCGTCTATCCCTGGCGCTTTATTTAATCTAAGATTTTGAACAGCTCTATCAAATTCCTCTCTTAATATTGAGAACCCTATTTCTACATTCTCTTCTTGGTCGTACTCTAACTCATCCATATCGTCTCCCTTATATAAATCTTCTAAATATCTTTTCCATCTATCTGCTACCTCAACTTTATTTATTAGAAGCTCATTATTCTCGTCTCTAATACCATTACATTTTTTCCTATCTTCCCCAAAAAACTTTTTAACTGCCCTGTAAGCCCTGTCTGTCTTACCTACTCTCAAATCATCTTGTATTCCCTTACAATTCTTCTCCATCCATTTATTTCTAGCTTTTCTACACTCATGTACTATCTTATTTCTAACTGTATTATATTTTGCTTACTTTCACTATCCACTTCTCTGAAAGGTTTAAGCTTTCTTCTATTCTCTATTAAATCTAATATCTCCTTTGTTACCCACGGTTTTCTCGCTTCTATTTTTTCTTACCTATAGTCTGCGTTGCTGTATCATGTACAGTCAGTTTTATTTCTTTCCATCTATTTTCTACATTCCTCCAACAGCTATCTCTTTGCTCTTATTATCTAATACTTGTTTATATTCCTCTTTACCCTACTATCATTAAGCTTACCTAGATCCCATCCTCTCTTTTAACCTTTCTCAATTTTTGAATTTTAGTTTACACTTCATTTTAACTAAGTTATGATCGCTATCTATGTCAGCCCCTGGATAACTACGACAGTTTTAACTTGGTTTCTAAATCTTTGTTTAACTAAAATATAATCTATTTGGTATCTAGCCCTATCACCTGGGGCTTTCCAGGTATATCTTCTCCTAATATGTTGTTCGAATAGGGTGTTTACAGTTACTAATCTATGTTCCTGGCAAAACTCAACTAATCTTTCTCCTCTATCATTTCGTCTGCCATACCCAAATTTTCCTACCATTTTTCCCTCACTACCTTCTCCCACTGACGCATTAAAATCGCCCATAACTATTAAATTCTCATCTCCTTTTACTTTTCTTACTATACTATTTATATCCTCGTATACCTTTTCTACTTCCTCATCCTCATACTGAGTTGTTGGCATGTAAACCTGTACTAAAACAGTGTCTGTGGGTTTTGTACTCAATCTAACCATAATTATTCTATCACTAAATTGTAAGTACTCTTTAACTTTATGCCCTATTCTTTTACCTAACACTATTCCTACTCCTGCCTGTCCATTAGTTGAAGAAGTTGTAATTATTCTATAATTATCTTTCCAAAAGTCATTACTATCTGGCCATCTCACCTCACTAATACCTAAAATATCCAGTTTTTCCTTTCTCATTTCGACTAATAAATTCGTTAACTTATCTACTCAAGTAATGACCTTACATTCCAAGTCCCTATCACTAAATCGAACTGTTGTTTTATATTCTTATGATGACGAGCCCCAAGTACCCCCTCCCGGAGATCCGAATGAGGGAGTATTTTACCTCCGGACAAGAATTTTACTTGTGAGCTCTCCATCATATGTATACCTATCTTTATTTATCCTTATACATACTTGAACTCTTCTAACCTTGGCCACATGCTGTTTTCTGTAAATGAACACATGTTAAATATCCCTCTTTAATACTTTAAAGGGAAACTACTTACATTCTATCTTTGTTATACAACATTGACCCTTTACTACCTTTAAGCATTTGAATATTTAGCATTTCGCTTACGCATTGTTTACAATGTCAGAAGAAATCCTCGGAACTTTATTACGTAAGCGAGCAGGTTTAAAGGGAAAATGGATTTCTTTTCAGAACTTTTTGCAACCATTCATTGAAAAGGCAACTCAAAGTTCACCTGATATTCACAAATTTACGCAAAAGCTTGCTGAATTTGAAACTTTTCTTCTACAAGCTTGTTTAACCTCATTTGAGGAATTACTAACGAAATATGACGCAATTCATTTGGAAGTCATAGAAACAGACACGGATGCTAATTTACAAAACCATTGTGATGATTATAGCGCTTATGAAAATGATTATTTTGAAATCTTAACTAATACTAGATATTTGTTATTATACAATCAGTCCCCGGTTTGAGAAACGTCATTCGCTTCAAGCCGCGCGTCTGATTCTGAACATTCCATGCCCATTTTATCTCCTAACATAATTGAACCAAACAATACGGCGCCGCCAGCCCCAGCAAAGGTGACTCAAATTTCAGCGCCAGTAAATTTAAATTCTAATCCTGTTATTAAAGAAACCATAGTTTCACAAAACAATTTGATTCAACAACCCATTTTCGAAACTCGTTCAAGTTGAGTTAAACTGCCTACTTTACAAATGAAAATCTACAACGTAGATCCGCAAACATTTTTAAGTTTCTTCGAAGGTTTTAAATCTCTTGTGCACAATAACGAAGCATTTGATGATGTTACATGCTTTTTATATTTAAAATCTGTTCTAGGCACTGAACCATCAAAGGGCATAGAATCATTAGATTTCATTCCCACTAATTATCACGTTGCATTGGCTTTATTAGAAAGACGTTATAAAAACACTAGATTTCTAATACATTCTCATATTAAAGGTATTATCGAATTCCCTAAAATTGTTAAGGCATCAGCCACATCTATAAGACAACTTGCAGACTCGATTCAAGCGCACTTAAGAGCACTAGAATCTTTAGGTGAACCCATAAATTTATGTGCTAGTTTTATTCAATATTTAATCACCGATAAACTTGACTACAATACCAAAAGGGAGTGGGAAACTGAAATCATTAAATTAGATAATATTCTTCCCACTTCTACCTTGATTGAATTTATTGAAAAAAGAGCTAGATTACTGGAAAAAATAGAAAAACCTTTAAAACAGTTTGATAACGTGCAACCTAATCAACCATATAACCCTAAACAAACAAATATAAAATATAAAATCATTCTGCAATATACAAATATTATATTATATTATAAAAAATTTGCAAACATATTTTTGGAAAAATTTTTAATAATAAGGGTATAATATGTATGTCTGTTGGGAAAAAAATAAATTATAACATAAAATGGACTGCTCCAAATGCTTACGTTCATTTCAACCGTCTAAAGAGACAAAAAATCCGTGTTTTTCGTGCGACATGTGTAGAAATTTATATTGTAATGAATGTTCTGGGCTTAGTGCAACAGAAATAAGATGTATGGCATTAAATGGCAGAATACTAAAGTTCAATTGTAAACAATGTCGAAATTACGATCTGGTGAAATTGCTGCAAAAAAGTATTAAAGACAAAGAAGATACCATAGTTGATAAAAATAATATCATCAGTATGCTCAAAGACAAGATAAAAGAAATGGAAAAAAGCTCTAAGCAAACATATGCAAATATCTTGAGTAAAAAAACTGAAGTCTCAAGCTAATTCTTATAAAGTGGACAATGTTCCAGTGGTTATAATTAAGCCGACCAGCATACAGAGCTCACTTAAAACTAAAGAAGAGATACAAAAAAAAGTAGATCCAAATGCTATAAATGTGTCTATCTATTCGGTAAAAGAAATTAATAATGGAGGAGTTTTAATAAAATGTAGCTCTGAAGATGAAGCAAATAAGCTTAAAGAGAGGTGGAATCTAAAAACTTTTCAGTTAAATATGATGTTCGACTGTCTCAACTAAAAGGCCTCGTGTAAAAATAATTGTTAATAATAGCGAAAATTTAACTCGAGAAGAGTATATGAATTGTATAAGAAATCAAAATGAGTTCATAACCCCTGATGATAATCTTAACATAACTTATATTAAATCTATCAATAACAAAAAGCACATCATATTTGCCGAGTGCTCAGGTGAACTATTTAGTAAATTTATGGCCATAAAAAAAGTTTACATACAGTGGGAACGTTGCGCAATCTTTGAAGACATGTCTGTTCTCAGATGCATGAACTGCTGTGATTATGGTCATAAGGTAGCCAACTGTAAGAACAAACTAACGTGTATTTACTGTGGTGAATGTCATAAACTCAACGAATGTCCTAAGGATTTTAAAAAATGCCGCAACTGTGTAAATGCAGTATCCAAGTATAATTTAAAATACGATATTCATCATGAAGCAAATAGCAGTGAGTGCCCTACATACAAATACCATATTATGAAAATGAGAAGTAGAATTAATTATTCCTGTAAGTAATCCTGTAAGTAATATGTATATATAAAGTTTATGTTCACTTTTATATTACTATCTTTTTGTATTGGTTAATTATACTGTCAGAATAGAGTAGTCATCCAATTAATTTTATTTTAGTACACTTAAAACTTCTTATTAATAATTATAAAATTTCATGGCTAATTTAGAGTTATCAATATTAGATGAAATAGACAGGAATATACAGTCTGATATTTCAATTTCTATGCAGGTGGATGACATTGATGATTTTAAAAATAAGATGTTAACCTTAGAACCTATGTTTCAAATACTTCATCTTAACATTAGGGGAGTTTACTGTCATTTTGATGAGCTCTTAGTTTTTTTAGAATCCTGTAACTTGAAGTCGGTAGACATTATTGTGCTTGGTGAAACCAGAGAAAATTTCAGTCTGGAACAAATTGCAATACCTGGGTTTAGTACAATATACAATAACAGCACCATAAACAAAAATGATGGACTAGTATTATTGATTAATAGAAAAATTGTCTGTGAAATAACGCATACAGTTCTGCCGCTCTCTATGATAACTATATCCAGAGTACTATTTGAATGTGGCAAGGTATCATGCAACATTATGGCATGTTATAGGTCACCCTCAACTTCTGATAATGATTTTTTTGATTGATTTAGAAAATTACTTAACAAATGCTTCTGACAAAAATGTAAATATCCTTATAGGGGATTTTAATATAGATATTGGCGGTATATCAGATTTATCTAATAGTTTTATATCAATATTAATGTCTATGGGTTACAAATCCTATATAAACACATGTACTAGAGTAACTAACACATCAAGCAGCTGTATTGATCATATCTTTGTAAAGACTAATATTAACAAAAACCAATTTAAAATAAATTCGTCAGTAATAAATCATAATATAACTGATCACTATCCTGTATATTTGCAAATTATGAATGAAAATCCTGTTTCACCTAAATTGATCACTGAAGTAAAACATAAAATAGATATTGCTAGTTTTTCTCGTCAAATATGTCAAGTAAATTGGAAAGCTGTTTTTGAAAGCAACTCCCCATGTGATGCATGGTCAGCTTTTACCAACATTTTCAACAATGTATATAAAAGTAGTCAAATCACTGAGATTAAAAAGGTAAAATATAAAAAGTTAAAGCCCTGGATATCCTATGCAATTATCGTTTCAATAAAAAGAAGGGATCAAATGAAGAAGCAGGTCCTAGCTCATAAAAATAATGCCAGGCTTTTAGAAAATTATAAAGTTTATAGAAATCAACTTAATAAAGTTATTAAGGAAGCAAAAAAGATTATATTATGTTAGTCAAATTAATAATAGTGCTGGAGATATGAAGAAATTATATAAAATTATACAAGATGTAACCAGTCCTGCAGCTATGACAAGGTCAACTATTTCTATTACGGATGAGGATGGAATTCATTTTACATCTGATCATGATGCTGCAATTTTTGCAATAATTATTTTACCAATATCGGTACTGATATGGCATCCAGAATATCTGAACCGCTAAGTGATATAAAAATGTATATCCTAGCGTTAAAGACTCAATGTTTCTTTTCCCAGTAAAAAATGAACTTATTGGTCACATTAAGTCGTTAAAAATGACGCTGCACCTGGCCATGATGGTATTCGGGTACAATTGATAAAATGTATCATGAATACTTAATTGATCCTCTGTTGCATATAATTAATCTAATACTTTTACATGGTGAGGTACCCAATGATTTTAAACTGGCTATAGTAGTCCCTGTATTTAAATCTGGAAAGATTACTAACATTAGCAACTATAGGCCCATCAGTTTAATTACTGTTTTCTCAAAAATCTTTAAAAAATGTTTAGTTAAGAGGTTATTTGACTATCTTGAAAGGTTAAATATATTAAGCTCTCGACAATTTGGTTTTAAACCAGGTTTAAGCGTTAATGATGCCATCTTTGAATTAGTAAGTATAGTAAAGGATAAGCTAGAACATCAAAATAAATGTATTGGCATATTTCTAGATCTGGCAAAAGCCTTCGACACAGTACCTCACCATGGGTTATTAAATGCTCTCAGCCAGTATGGAGTGAGAGGAGTTGCCTTGAAGGTGTTTGAAAGTTATCTTACTAATAGAATACAGAAAGTTCGAATTGGAAATGAATACAGTGTCGGAAAACATGTTCAAATTGGTGTTCCGCAAGGAACTGTTCTTGGCCCGCTTTTGTTTATAGTTTACATTAATTCTATGATTGTTTCGGCAAACATACACGGCGATATAATCTCATATGCGGACGATACTGCTCTTATTTTAGTGATCCCACATGGATTGGTGTTAAACATAGAGCTGAGGCTGGGATGGAGAAAATAAAAATTGGCTAGATCATAACAAATTGTCGCTAAATATAGAGAAACAAAATATATTGCGTTTTCACTTACTGAAGCTAGTAGACCTGATTACTCGACTATAAATCTCCTAAATTCTAATAAAACAATAAATGAAGTACAAACTATCAAATATCTTGGTATATTAGTGGATAACCACCTTAAATGGACATCCCACATTAATAATCTGGTAACTAAAATTAGACATTTTATCTATAAGTTTTATGAACTTAAAAGGATACTAAGTATTAAATTACTAATTCTTGTTTATAAAGCCCTAGTTGAATCACTATTACAATTCGGAATCATAATATGGGAGCTTCGTATAAGAATGCATTGCATCCTCTAAATATTATACAGAACTACATCCTTAAAATAATATTCTGTAAACCTAGATTATATCCAACATATATGCTATATTCTAAAGATATACTAAATATTAGAATGCTTTATTTTTATAATGCCTGTAAGTTTATTTTTAGAAATAAGAGATTGAGGAATCTGATTGCCCATAAATATGTTACCAGGATAGTTAAAAATGCATGTATCTCTGTTCAATTTTTTCAAAAGCAAGCAAATAGATTATTCATTACAAGTTTGGGCGTAAAAATCTATAATATGTTACCTAATAGCATTAGGAGCTTAACAAATGATAAGCAATTTTCCGTAAAATGTAAAGAGTTTATATATGCTAATTATTTAAGGTGTTTAGATGCTTTATGATTAAAATATTAAAAACACCTGAGGTTTGTCAGTTATCTTTAAACGTACCTAGCCATTAAACCTTTCTCTGTGTTTTCTGAGTTCTATTGACTTCAATTTGCAGGTGCCTTTAGAATAAACTAGCACTATATTTTTATTTTTATTTTTTTATTTTTATATACTAATTATTATAGTTCGTCTTGGCCTTAATGGTTTTAATAAATATGGCTGCGTTTTCTTAAATAATATGTTGATATTTTGATTCTGCATTAGTTTTAATTGTAAAACTGTTGCACATACAGACCCATTTGGGTCTAGGTGCAAATTTATAAATCAATGTTACATTTATACTGTAGATTGGTTGTAATTATGTTTTAATTGAACACTGTATCTATACGAAATAAATTTGAATTTGAATTTGAAAAAAAGCAATCGTATACACACTTTTCCTCCAAACCTCACCAAGTTGAAGAGAATTGTCTCAATTGTAAGAAAAATCACAGAATTGTTAATTGTAAGTCATTTCTAGACATGGCACCTCGAGATAGGCTTATTAAAATTAAGGAGTTGAATTTGTGCACGAACTGTTTACGTGGCAATCATTTTGTATCCGACTGTAAAGCCGGAAACTGCAAAAAATGTGGCAAACGACACTCTACTCTTCTTCACAATCCTGAAGCGAAATTGACTAACCCTAATCAAAGCGTACTAAATGTACAAGCCAACAGTAATAATCCACAAACCTCAACTTCAAGTTTCACTTCTCACCTGAAGTCAGAATATAACTTCATTCAACTTTTACCAACAGCTACTGTTTATATTGAAGATTCCGCTGGAAAACAACACCAATGTATTGCACTTCTTGACTCTGCTTCGATGAGGTCATACATGACCATTTCACTGTCCTCAAAATTAAAATTGCCTACTACAAAGGCAAATGTCTCTGTTTCTGGCATCGGTCAATCCAAAACCAAAGTTTCTGATGCTGCATTAGCTAAAATCAATTCAATACACAGTGACTTTACTGCAACGCTATCTTTCTTACTCCTTCAAAACATTTCGGGCGAATTTCCTCTTGTGCCGTCAAACACAAAAGGCTTACAAATACCCGAAGGTTTAAATTTAGGTAACCCACACTATCGAAACAAAACAAAAATCGACTTACTTTTAGGCATCGACATTTTTTGGCAAATATTATTACCCAATCAACCACAAATTACCAAATACCTATATTTATGGAATACTCAGTTTGGATATGTTGTTACAGGACAATTTGCATTTGAGGATCAGCCATTCAGCACCTCTTGTCATCTCACCACATCGATTTATCTCGTCAGTTGCCCAAGTTTTGGGAACTTGAAACCGTTACTCCTTCTAAATTTCTGTCTTTAGAAGAAAAGCAATGTGAATTGCACTTTGCTAAAACTTATACGCGTGATGAACAAGGTCGGTTTGCTGTGTCGATACCTTTAAATTCATGCCCCAGCATTTGGGGCGATTCAAAACAAAATGCATTTAAACAATTCATGTCTTTAGAACGCAGACTTGAACGCAGCCCTAAACTTAAAGTGATGTATGTGGACTTTATGGTAGAGTACGAAAACTTAGGACATATAACAAAGGTGACCAGACCATTCTGAACATCAATACTTTATCCCACATTATGCAGTCTATAAAGAGCATAGCATTACAACGAAGCTACGAGTTGTCTTCAATTCTAGTTGTCCGACCTCCACAGGTATTTCATTCAATGACATCCAACTCAATGGTCCTGTGTTGCAAAATGAACTTTTTCAATTCGATTAAGATTTAGGCGTTACAAACATATTCTCACGAGCGACTGTGCGAAAATGTATCGTTCAGTTTTTGTTGAAGCAAGTCAACGTCCACTCCAAAGAATATTTTGGCGAACGGACCCATCATTACCTTTAGAAGTTTACGAACTTTGTACTGTCACTTATGGCGAAAAGGCTTCTAGCTTTCTTGCCATTTGAACTCGCTAACAAATATGAACAGTACTATCCTGAAATCGCAAAAATAATTTGAAGCGATATGTATTACGACGACTTACTTACCAGTTGTGAAAGCATAGAAAATACAAAATATATTTGTTCCAACATTACTAAAATTTTACAATCGGGAGGTTTCACGTTGCGCAAGTGGAACTCTTACTTTTGCGAAGTTCTTAATTGTATTCAGTCAGCCGATATCCCTAATAATATTCTTGAATTTGGTCCTACCAAAAACACAAAAACTCTGGGATTGTTATTCAACAGTTACACTGATAAACTATTCTTCGAAATAACTAAATTCGATAGTCTTCACAATATCGTCACAAAGCGAACCGTTTTGTCATACATTTCTATGATATTTGACCCCCTAGGTTTACTTAATCCTTTCACGGTAATAGCAAAAATATTTATGCAACAATTATGGCTTAACAGTTCCAACTGGGACAACGTTTACCCCCAGATTTAGAATCCCAATGGAAGTCATTTTAGGAAGACATATTTCAGTTAAACAATTTGCGTATTTCAAGACAAGCAATTTGTACTGCTGCCAAGCGAATTGAAGTACACGCATTTTCAAATGGTAGCAAATCTGCATACGGCACATGCATATATCTAAGGTCAATCAATAAAAACAATCAAATCACTGTCCAACTTCTATGCTCAAAAACGCGAGTAGCTCCTTTTAAGTCAATTATGATACCAAAATTGGAGCTATGTGGTGCTTTATTGATGGCACAAATAGTAGAAAAAATAAAAAATTCTCTTGATATTAATATCGATTCTATAACTTGCTGGACAGGCTCTAAAATAGTCCTATCGTGGATTAATACAGAACCTCACTTGACACTTTTATCTCAGATAGTGTTCGGTCTCTTTGTCGCACGTTGCGTGGTTAATTTTAAGTTACTTCAAATTCGTAGTTGTAAATCTAATTGTAAAACTGTCACCCCTTGTTCCCTTATATCCTGCCATAAAAATTCCCTGTGCATGTGTGAATAAGGTGGACAGAGTAGTGAACAAACACTTTCTTATGGATATCGAAGCAGAACAGTCGTCGGTTTTTTCGTTCGGTACCGTAAGTTAGTCAAGTGGCGCATACTTTATTTGTGAAACTCCTAAAAACCACAGTGCAAGTGTAACGTAACACAGACTCAATTCGCATACAGTCCACTTGGTTGAAGGAAGAGGAACTGCAGTTTAGAACAAAACAAAACACCGCGGAGGTAAGTCGATGTATAAATTTATAAGACCCCCCGCGCGTGAACAGATAGAGTTGCTCAAATTCAATCGATCAATTGCTCGGTTTTGTGGCAACACTTTTCAACGGATCTAAATCCTGCAGATCTGGTTACACGAGGCATATCAGCTTCCAAATTACTTACGCTCACCTTTTGGTGGCATGGCCCTGCATTTTTGTCCAAGCCAATATATACATACAATTCTGAAAGTATCAGAATTCAACAAACACCTGAATTCATTTCAGTCAGAACACCACCTGCCATTGCTTCATGCGTAACTGTCTCTTCGTTCACACCTCTTATTCAGTACAAAAACTACTCTAGCTTAAATAAACTTAAACGAATAGTTGCATACTGCTTGAGATTCATAAAAAATTGCAGATCTCAAATGGCAAACCGTGCATATGACGCACTAACTCTTCGTGAATATCAAAACTCACTTCTATTGCTAACTCGTCTTTCACAAATGGAATCATTTCCAGTAGAAATTGAATTGCTGTCGAATAATAAACCCTTGCCAAAGGGCAGCACTTTAATAAAACTAAACCCATTTCATGACAAAAACGACAAAACTTTAAGAGTGGGAGGTAGACTCTTCAATTCTGTTTATTCGCATGACAAAAAGCATCCTATAATAATATCAGCTAAACATATTTTCTCTAAGTTACTTTTTCATTCAGAACATAAACGGCTATGTCATGCTGGTCCTTCACATCTACTTAGTTCAATAAGAGAACAATTTTGGCCTATAAGCGGTCGCAATCTAGCTAAGAAAACATTCTTTTCATGCTTAATATGTTTCAAGGCTCGACCAAGAGATATTAATAACTTATTAGGCAACTTACCTGTTGACAGGGTAACACCCCAATTCCCATTTTCGATCGTGGGAACCGACTACTGTGATCCGTTTCTCATTAAAAACAAGTCAGGTCGTGGCTGGAAACCGGTCAAGTGCTATGTGTGTTTGTTTGTATGCTTCTGCACGAAAGCCATCCACCTAGAACCGGTGACTGATCTATCTAGCGAATCATTCATATTGTGTCTGCGACGTTTTGCTTCACGTCGAGGCATGCCCACTAAGATTTACTCGGACAATGGTTGCACTTACTGCGGAGCAAAGTCTTTATTGGATGAATTAGGCAAATTTTTAATAAATAACTGCGAAGTATTAAAGCAGTCATCTGCTGAACAAAACTTTAATTGGATTTTCTTGCCACCATACTCTCCCAGTTTAGGTGGACTTTGGGAAGCCGGAATAAAGTCAACTAAATTCCATCTCAAAAGTGTCACTGGCAATGCCACTTTATCGCTTGAGCACTTTTTAACTGTTTTGGTGCAAATAGAAGGAATTCTTAATTCCCGACCATTATTTCCTCTTTCCTCTCATCAAAATGACTATCTTCCTTTAACTCCTAGCCATTTCTTAATTGGACGACCAATTACAACCGTTCCAGATCCTGATGTGACGCACATCAACGAGCATAGACTCTGTATATATCAACGAACTCAGCAGATCATACAAAATTTCTGGAATCGGTGGTCTAAAGAGTACATTTCCGAGCTCCAGGTACGTACTCGTTGGCAACAAAGACAGTCCAATATAGAAGAATGAACGCTTGTTCTATTAAAGGACAACAATCTACCACCAACAAAATGGAAACTCGCACGTGTGATCAAGACAGTGATTGGGAGTGATAGTGTAGTGCGCGTTGTGCATCTACGTACACAAAATGGCGAAACATCTAGGGCTATTTCGAAGATTTGCCCTTTGCCAATAGAAAATTTGAACTCCTGAACACTTGAAATATTTTCCATCTTTTTTTTAATTTATGTTTTTATGTTTAATCATTGATGTGTAAATGTAAAACTTATATTTACCTTAATTTACTTTTTTGCGAACTGTGATTTATTTGAATTGTATTGAATGAACTCTCCATCCCTTCAATGGGGGGGAGTATGTTAAACTTTATATCACATTTGTAGGCGCTTGCGCCTCTAGCATCAACAGGCTTACATCTCTATTTTAAACTGCCGCGTGAGAGCGAAGTCTATCGCGAACCACCGAAAGTTATGTTTGTATCTAGCCTAAAACTTGTAAATAAATGTGTTTACTGAGTTTATTTTTTTATGTTTTCTTAATCAAATCTCTACAAAGGTGATTGAACTGCATCTAACAAGAAAGAACAGCGGCTGTGTTCAAATAGAACAAACATAGAAACAAGAAGAAAATTGTTCAAAACATATGTGTGGAGCACAGCACGGTACGTCTATGAAATAGGGACAGTAGGAAAACAGGCAGAAAGAGATACAACCCTTCTGGAAAGTGGTGCGTCAGATGTATGAGAATGATAGCAGGGAGAGACAAAGTTAATAACAAATAGGTTATAGAAATAGTACAGGAATAAAGATTGTTAAGTTTTTTTTTGTCGTGGCAGCCACGTTGGGCGCCAAAGTTATGTTACGTTGGCTCGTAGCCGCGCGTAACAAAAAGAAAAGCAAAGAGAAAAAAAAGGAAAGTGACCGGGCTCAATCGGAGAGTGGGGGGGGGTTAGAAAGCAGACCAACCTATAAGGGACGCGGCTGTCAGGAATTAGTAACAGTACCTGCCATAGAAAAATTAGAATAGTAAACCTGATAAGAAAACAAATTAGTCCTGCAAACCTGAAACAAAGAAAAAGCATAGCATACGGATTAAGTATAAATTGTTCAGTACGTTGTAGAATAAAATAAAAAAAAACTGTTGGGATAATCTATATAATATAACAACGTTAAAAGCAATATAACAAATCTTTAGTACAAAGTGAGGTAATATTGGGGAGTAGCAGAAACGTTTCCTCACACACCAATTAAACATAAATCAGACAAAATGTAAAAAAAATAAATAGGTAGGACACAATTGATATAAGTAATTCAGTAAAATTTTAACAAAGAAATAGATACATAGATAAGCACAATTGTTATGAGTCATTCAGTATGGTTGATTGTTCTTTTTTTTTCCTTTTTTTTTATGTTTTACACTAGCCTGCAAGTCTATGTAAAAAGGTATCAGAACGACAAAGAATATTGCAAAACAACGTATAGATATTTAAAGTAACAACAAGTAGAAAATAGTTCAACTTACACAAGGTCCTTCAGTACCGCTTCCTTGCCATTGAAGTGTTTGATTCACGATGTCTGGCACTAACAAAGCACTTCCCGCTAGACTGTGAGGGTGTTGATGGAACTTATCACAAATTACCCTAATCACACCGACTTATTTCACTGGGGTTAGCAGCGGACTTTATCACGCGAAGGAACTATGTATATTATTTGTATAAACATACAAAAAGCAGCGAGGAACTTCAACCACTACCTTTGTAAGCCAGTAGTCTGTTATGTTTTGCCAATAACGAAAGTTGCGCAGGCAATGTTCTATTTTAGATTCGTTGGGGTTAGAAAATTCAGCAACTACAGTATCAACTGTATTTGGAATCACCCAAAAGTAGGCACTACTCTGATACAATAACAAAGGAACCGCGAAACGAGATCGCGCACACCGTTTAACTATCAGAAGACAAAATCATCAAACAAAACAACCACCATAAGTAAAGCACGTGTATCGCTAAAGTAAGTTCGTCTAATCTGTTCCGTAAAACACTTTTGTACAGTTAATATACAATTTTTCTTTCATAAGAAAACAACTAAAAACAATGAGTAAGACACGCGTAAGCAATAAAAACCGTACCTCAAATGTTCTTAAAACACACGTGCGTCGAGTTTAACCAGCTCTACTCCTTTTTGTTCCACCAGAAAATCAACTCCAAAACATGCCGTGTTCAGGAACAATACGAAAACTAAGCGCGCATTAATTTTCACTATTCTCAAAAGCAGTATTTTTCACTTAAAGAACATATCGCAAGCAAGAAGAAAACACGACTCCCTATCTGTTTATTCAAAACGTTCCATTACAACTGCTTATCTACACTTGTTAATCCACATATTAATTACAGCGGTTTTATTTATTAATGATAAGTTGGAAAGTACTTTTACGAGTATTCCAATTTACAATTAAACTATCTTTTAAAATTAATACATGCGAGTCGAATTGCATACCAATCTGAAAACTAGGCGGAAGTATTTACTTTGTACAAACAGCGACCCAAAAGCGATGTATTTTAAGAATTGAGTAGAGCGTAAAATGTTAAATTCTTAAAAATGCACGTTACAAGATATCTGTGGAAAACAAAAAAAATAGGAGAAATAGAAGGGCAGGATACATTCTAAGACATTTTCAAGTACTAGTACGGGATACATTACAAGCAGAAATAGAAAAAGAGAGATAGAGGTGAACCGTGATCAGACTTTCACACACAGTTAATGATAGATGCAGACTGAAAATTTCAGGGAAGTATGTAGGGCAGTTCAGAATTGGAAACAAGTATGCATCTAACCAGTTCCAGGACTGAAGATCTGATGCTGATGGAGTGTTTTGATTTACGAAAGCTCTGCGATTTCGTGCTTTTCCTATCATCAGAAGTTGAAGATTGTGAGAACCATCAGCATTTGCACATGCTAGTAATGTAACACGCTCCTTGCTTTTCTTCCGCCCAGGTGCATCTTTTTCTTGAGAACGAACCATTGTCTTTTCTGGAAGCATTTTCCAGTACAGTGCCGACTCATCTGCCATGTATATTTGGGCTGGAATCAGGTTAAGTTCTTTGATCTTCTGTGAGAATGCATATAAAAACGGACCAACAGCAGTTTCGTCATTCGACAACTTTTCAATGCACACCTTTAAGGAACGCAAACCATACCTTGTTTTGAAATTTGCAATCCAACCTCGACTTGCTTGGAAATTTTTTTGTCCGTATACTGTTTGCTACAATAGCCTTGCCTTTGCTGACACAACTTCATATGATATGGGAATGTGCCGGAATCGTTGCTTACGAAACCAGTCAAAGAGAATTTTGTTAATTTCTGGCAATTCCGCTTATTTTAATGTCTTTCTAGCATGTGGAATTTGATCACACTTGCCAACGAAACTAAAATACAAAATATATACATATTTATTATAGAATAATTAATGTACATGCATATATAGGTCTGTTTACTTTTCTATTTTTTGTTTCATTTCTTTATGTCTGATATCGTAGATGTTTTCATGCCATAAGAAATAGCTAACTGTTTGCCGCTTTATTCTAGTCTACATCAAGCTTTTCTTTTACAGTTACAGTTTTGTGTTTTCGTTTTGAAGGCATTTTGTCTACCTTCACGTGCACCTAAACTTGATGAAATAATTCGTAAATCAGTCATTGGTATAAATAACCAGCCGAATATGTATGAAACCCACGTGTGCACGTGATCAGGATTATAAAGTACTAGACGATCCGGAGCACAGTATACATAATGTATTGAAAGTGATGATCTGCATTACGGAAGAATTCGAATTACTGCATTCCGGATTATTAAACTTGTACTGTAATAACAACTTCGATTTACAAATTTGACAAAATGAACAATTTCCTGTCTTTTCTATCTTTAGAGCGCAAATTTCGTTTTGAAAATTTATGTGTATAAAATATGCGCATTCTTAAATATAATTTTATGACATAATTTATGGGGAAAACGTTCTAATTCTGAATTGGAAATGTTTAACATAATAGTATACAAAGTTTTGAGTATACTTTTAGACTTTGACAACTCTTCAAACTTTTCAAAAAAGATATTTTCCAAACTATTTATATAACTAGAGTCATCATGTGGGACTGCAAGCAAATAACTGTTCACTGCAGTCATATGCCTTAAAACATACTAATTGTGTAAAACTATCATAAACATTGTCTACAAGACCATCATATGTAACGCAATGATGAACATTTCTTGTTTTCGCAATAAATATCAACAAACATATTATAAAGTATTTTCTTCTGGAAGTTGAAAGTCATGATAATCAGGGGAACACGAAAAGGAAGATGACTGCATAGATTTCACCTCTTCTACAATTGACTTCTAGTCTTTTAATTTTTATAACAGTTGATCAAAACCGTCTGAACAGTTTACATTTCCCATATTCAAATATTGTTGAGCAAACAATTTCTTAAATGCCCTTTGAAATTGAATGGGTGTTGGATTAATTGCATTTCACTTTGTTGCTGCATGTTATCAAAGAAATTTTTCAAAACATCTTGATTAATTCGACGAGTAAGCATATAATCAAATAAATCCATGTGCTTTTATATGTTCCCACAAAACCAATGTATCATTAATGGATATATATATATATATATGCCAACTGTTAAGGTTTATAAATTACTACGATATATTATAAAACTTTTTAGTACCGCTTATACGTGACGTTCCCCACCTTGCTAGTTTTGTACGCTGTATTATTGGGGTTGCTCGCTCCCTTGCTTGCTGATCACCAACCTGCAAAGATGCTCTCAAATGTATAGTGCTTAATTACAAAAATTGTACATCTAGCCTTCGCAATGCTCAAACTGTACCTATGCTAAATCTAAGCTAAACATGGACATTGACGATAAGCATTCCGCTGTAGACAGAGATTGCCCATGTTACCTACAAGCTATGAAGAAGGAAACTGCAAAGATAGAACACAATTCTCAAATATAGCAATCAATCCACAATAAAGCGCAATCTTCTTGGCCTCTTCGTATGTGTCTTATAAATATATGGTCCATTATCCCTTGCTTTGATGAGTTTGTTGCATTCCTTTCATTGCACGACTTGGAGATAATCGGCATAACTGAAACTTGGCTTTCACCAGACTTCCCGTCAGACCTTATACAAATTAGTGGGTATAACCTAATTAGAGCAGATCGACCTACTCGCGGTGGTGGCGTATGTTTCTACATCAGAAGTGACTTACAATTCAATGTGATTAATCTGGATTACATCGAATATCCAATTCTGGAGCAACTCTGGATTAGCATTAGGCTAAACAAGTTAAATATTTTTGTTGGCATTATCTACAGACCTCCTAACATAAGCTTAGCATGTTTAAGTGATCTTGAACTTGTTTTAGCTAACCTAACTAGTGCAGCTGAAAATTTAATCCTCTTGGGCGATACTAATATTGATTTAACACGCAATGACTCCAATAGTGTAAAATTAATCACGTTATTTGAAATTTTTAGTCATGTGCAACATGTGGGAGAGCCCACTCGAGTGAATGGTACTTCCGCTACTTTGATTGAAATTGTCTGCTTTTTGCCTCAAATTGGAGTAACCTCCTGCAAAACCTTGGACGTAAACTTCTTGAGTGATTATAGAACGGTTTTTTGTGATTTCAATATCAATGTTAAAAATTCATCTCCAGTTACCTTCACCTACCGTAAACTTTAAGCACTTTGATCTAAATGAATTTGCCCTCGATGCCAACCAAGTTCAGTGGGACCACGTCAAAAAATTGTCCAACATTGATGACAAAGTATACTTCATTAATGATGCAATCACATCTCTCTACGATTTACATGCTCCACTCTTCAGTATACAAATCAGAAAAAATACACCGCCTTACATAACACCCACCATTAAGCTGATGATAAAAACCCGAAATGCGGCATATAGACAATTCCTGAGAGCCAATACCACTGTTAAGTACCTCCACTACAAAGAACTGCAAAACTTTATAAATTCTGCGATTAGATACGAGAAAAAAATCATACTTAGAAAATCAGTGTAAAATCAATACTCGCAATCCTAAGCAACTATGGAAAGTTTTTGATAAATTTCAAATCCACCCACGAAACAAACCAGAGATATCAGTTACAATTAGGGATGGACACGAACCGAACAGGTTCTAGGTTCGGTTCGATTTTTTGAACCGAACCGAACCGGACATTTTATTTTCGAACCAAACCGGCAAATTTTTCGAACCGAACCGAACCTAGCTCAAGGTTCGGTCCGGTTCGCTTCGAAAGGTTCGATTTTTTAAATAAAAATTTAGTTTAAAAGTTTAATTTTCACTATCAATCTTAATTTTTCCCAAACGCACATTTTAAAAATCTCTAGTAGCAAGCATATAAGAATTAGAACGATTTTCTAATGTACATGGTCATTGAGTTTTAAGGCAATAGGTAAATAATCTAATAGGTATTAGTGATACATATCTAATAAATTTTGTCATCGAGCCACGTTTGTAGATAAAAAAATTCTAGATTAGTTCGATTTGTTTAATGCTCTTTATTTCAAATTGTTGTTTGTTTATAACTAGTATTAGATATTGGAGAAACTCGAAATGATTTTGAAAATTTGGTTTTAAAAACAAGTTTATTTTATTTAATGAACAGAAGTCGTGTTGAAAACCATCTTAAACATATACCAGAGGTCACGGTCTAGAAAATACAGAAGTTTTCAGAATAAACGAAACAATTTAATTTTTAATTAAGTATGTATTACTAATCCATCATTTTGAATTTTTTACTTTTATATGAAAACCAGCTCTCTATTAATATTAAAAAATGTGACCTTGTAGCAAAAACTAATCGCCTTTTCTTTTGTACATAATCGCTCAACAAATGGTGTTACAAAACGCATGGTACGATAATATTTACGGTTTACTTATTGTGGCCATTACCAACGTCCTTAGAAGTAGCCGATACTCCAAAAGAATCACCCCAAACTTTCTCTCACGACCAAGGGTTGAAATTTATGACTCGTAAGGGCATAAACTTTTCAATCAATGCCGACATAAAATAACACACTATAATGCAAATAATAAGCAAACATAATGCCCGTGCCATAAATACTGTTATATTTTATTATGAAAAACGTAAACACTGTTTGAGGTAGATTTACGATTCTTTCCGAGAACCATCTGATATTGTCTTTTAAAAGAAATAATAATAAAGATAAACTGACAAACAGCTTTTTGTTTGTACTGTATAAGAAATCAGCAACACTTTATTTATTGTATTGATACTTTTTTTATACTAACTAAAACTAAAATTAAAGTAATTGCAAAGATCGTGTGATATCGTTCTTTCACGGTAAAATGACATTAGTAAAATTAATCAATTATTAACACATGCTAAATTTTAGAGGTGGTTTTCACTATTAACCTAATTGTAATTACGCTTTGTTAAAGAAAGTACGTATTGAAAAATCAAACCTGGACAAATAGTATTAATATAATTTATGCTACTAAAATCTAAAACATTAATGTTGGGTTTATTTGAAAATAGCAGCTACTAAATATAAAAACTACATTAAACGTTTAAATTGTTGTAGTTGAACGTACTAGTTGTTTAAAATATCAAAATGTCGAACCGGTTCGGTTCGGTTCGAGGTTCGGTTCGTTTTTTTCGAACCGAACCGAACCGAACTCGAAATATATTTTCGAACCGAACTGGACTAAAAGTTTTCGAACCGAACCGAACCTTGCCCTAGGTTCGGTTCGGTTCGAAAACTTTTTAGTCCAGTTCGGTTCGAAAAAATATATTTCGGTTCGGTTCGAATCCATCACTAGTTACAATCCAAAACCCCGATGATGTCGATGCATTCTTCATCTCATCGATCCCCCAACTATCTGTTTCACAGGAACTACTAGAGAGCTACTATACACTACCCTCTGCTGCTACTGAAAAACTGTTTACTTTCAACACAGTAAGTTGCAGTGATGTTGAAGCATCGATTAGGCGAATAAAATCCAATGCTCATGGTGCAGATGGAATTACTCGCAAAATGCTAATACTAGTCCTGCCTTATTGCATTGATATCATCACCCACATTATTAACGATTCTTTACAAAACAGCTGCTTTCCATTAATTTGGAAAAAATGTATAGTTGTGCCTATTGCAAAGAAAAATTTAGCGTCCGCGTGTGGTGATCTTCGACCTATTAGTATTCTGCCTGTTTTATCAAAAGTCATCGAACAGATTGTGTACGGTCAATTGGTAACCCACATCTCTACTAATATGGTATTGCCTCAACATCAATCTGGGTTCCGTGCTGGTCACAGCACTACTACTGCAGTTACTAAAGTTATTTCTGATTTAGTACATATGATCGATCAATCCAAAGTTACATACCTGATACTTCTAGATCTGAGTAAGGCATTTGATGTCATTAATCATGCACTTTTAATTGGCAAACTTTACTATTATGGCCTAAGAGGTTCCTCACTTGACTGGTTTACTAACTACCTTGACAGTAGATATCAATCTGTGAAACTACGTGACAAGTGCTCTGAATTTCTAGGTGTTTCATAAGGTGTACCACAGGGAAGCATACTTGAACTACTACTCTTTGCAATTTTCACTGCTGATCTTCCTTCAATACTGCTCATAGATTGTAATAATCACATGTATGCAGATGATATCCTGCTATATATCTCTCAGACCAACGACACTATTGAGCGTCTAAATAACAATCTTGACTCTGTCAACAGTTGGCTTACCAAAAATGTGTTGATCTTAAATGCAACCAAAACTATTGCACTGTGCGTTGGTTCCAACAAATCCTGTGCTAAATCTCAATCACTTCGTGTATTAGATATAAAAGTCAATAGTACTACTATTGAAGTGAAAAATTGTGTCAAATATCTGGGTGTATTTATAGATTCCTACCTGAAATTCGACAAACACTTGTACAACAAAATTAGAACTTTCTACTTTAAAATACGATCACTACACAGATATAAGCACTACCTGACATCAAGCATCAAATGGAAGCTGTACATTCTGTACTTGTTAAATGCAGATATAGAATATTATGTACTAGTGATACAGCGTTTGAGGTTTAAAAATGCATTTTTCCATTGTTTTCCAATACGAAGGGTATCTAATGTAACTTCAATTGAATGTGTATAGGTTTTGTCTTTAAGATTATTATCTGTAATTTGTGCAGGATACTTTAGGCCATTTATAAGTTTGATTTACCTAAAATGAAAGTCGTTTAATACATTTTAATTATAAAGCGAAATAAAATTATGAAATGTCAAAATAAAATGTAAAAATACCAAAGCTGTTCTAAAATAGTAATTAAGTAGAATTAAGGTTAATATGTTGAATGCATCCTTTATGTAATATTAGTTAGTAGGCTAGATATAATTGTTTTTGAGTTGTCCTAGGTGATAGTTGTTTTAGGGAGATGAATAATAAAATTTTGTAAAAAAGAGATTGACCATAAAATTGTACACTGTATAAATGGTTTTGGCTTAAGAGCTTGTAATTAAAATTTATCAAAATTAATAGATGTGTTAAAGTGCATGCATTTCATTTGAATATAATACAAAGAAAGTGAAAAGGTTATACGACGAAAATTAATTACAAAAGGAAGATTTCAATTATACCAAACATCGGGGCATCCTTTGTTGTTGTTGAAGAGTTGCAGCTGGGATAGTGAATTATTTTGCAGCAGGGTTCAGTCTTCTTGGATTACAGATCAGTTTATTTGGTGAAGTATTGGAGTGTTCGTAGTTATAGAGCAAATTAAAGCATATAGTTGGTGAAGTAGTAGTTAATTGTAGAACCTAAAACTATAGTAAAATCCTTATTGAACATAAACTAAAACATACTTTTATTAGGTAGTCACTGAAAGCGTTCGAGGCGATTTTGTGGTATCCTGTTTCCAGCCCATGTATACCCAGACACATTCAACGGAGTTGCAGGTATCTTAAGTTATTTTTATCTACACTTCATATTAAAGTAATTTGGGAATAATTTAAATTTCAAACGTTTAACTAAATTAAATATTTGCTGAATAGATTTATCAATCTTTGTATAATCACGATACGCAAGCACAAAAAAGAGGTTAAGTGATTTTGATCTAACACGCTTTAGGCGCCTGTGTTTCAATACCTGTAGGGGGACAAAGAACCCACGTCTTCTTACAAAGTTTAAATACTAGATTCAGTTTCCCTGAGAGAGTTTCTAAAAGCCGTGGCATAATTGAATTTGAAAAGGTATTTATTTAAATCATTTTAAAGGCCAACACCACATTACAGGTTGCACTTATTACTTTTTAACTCGTATATTAAAGCATCATTTCATTAAATATCACCATACATAACATAATATATATATATATATATATATATATATATATATAACGGAATTGATTGAAATAACTCCTACGATCTCTCAGATCGCCGTGATTAATATACCTTTTTTTTAAACATAAGATGGAACGTCGCATGTATAACCTTGAAAATGAGAAACATGTTCAGGAAATACTTCGCACGTCCGTGATGAAGATATTCAGCACGAAAGGCAGTCTGATTCTGGCGAACCCACTGATGACGAATCTGATGATAACGAATTTTATGTTGCCCACCAAAAGAAGAACAAAAAATCATAAATAGTTGGAAATGGAAAAAAAACGCCTTACAATCAAGTAAGAAGGCGATGCGCATAAAATATTATCATGCACGTTTCTGGGGTGAAAGGTGCCGCGAGAAATGTGAACAATGTTCTGGGAGCTTGGAACCTTATGATCGACGATCAAATATTGAATACGATTTTCGAATATACGAATCAATACATAATAGAAATTAAAAAAAAAGTTATCTCGACCAAGAGATGCGAAGTTGATAGATATGGCTAAACTGAGAGCCTCTATAGGTCTTCTGTACTTTGACGGAGTTTATAGAGCAAGCCGCCTAAATTTAGAAGAGCTTTGGACAGCCGATTGGGGGGTTGAGCTTTTCAGGCTTACCATGGGCTTGAGACGAGCCCGCTTCGTTGTTCGTTGTGTTCGTTTTGACAACAGCCAAACTAGGCAAGAAAGAAGAGCATTCGACCGCATTGCAGCAATTAGAGAGTGTTTTGAACACTACGATGAAAACTGCAGAAAACATTACTGTCCCGGAGAAAATCTCACGCTAGATGAAATGCTGGTTGCGTTTAGAGGAAAGTGCATTTTCCGCCAGTATAATCCAAGAAAACCTGCTCGTTATGGAATTAAAATATTTAATCTAGCTGATACTAGAATGGGCTACACACTCAATTTGGAAGTTTATTTAGAAACTCGCCTGAAGGTCCTTTTATTGTGAGTAACCAGTCAGATGATATAGTGAAGCGCTTAGTTTGTTTTGTAAGGGGATCAGGGAGTAACCTGACCATTGACAACTGGCTCACCAGCTACTGTCTCCTAAACAATTTGAAAGCTATGAAGTTGTCAATGGTTGGAACCCTAAGAAAAAATAAACCCCAATTTCCATTATCTAAATCTTCAAAAAATGAACAATATTCGAGCAAGTTTGGATTTCAGAAAGGAGAAACTCTTGTTTCATATGCTCCCAAAACCAACAAAAATGTCATTTTGTTATCCAGTTTACACTTTGATGCCGAAATCGATGAAGAAGCAGGAGAACAAAAAAAAAACCTGAAATAATAACCTTCTATAATAAAACCAAAGGGTTGATACTGTTGATACTGTGGACAAGATGTGCAGTACATTTAATCTCTAGAACTACTAAACGTTGGCCAATGGTTGTCTTTTTCTCGATGTTGAATACAACGGGAATAAACAGTCAAATCTTGTTCACTGGCAACAAAAATAAAGTGAGTAGCAGGAGGGCTTTTCTAAGACAACTTGCAGTTTCACTTGTACAAGAGCAGCTAGAGAAAAGAAGGACGACCAATACTGGACTTCCGTTGACAGTATCAATCGGTTTGAAAAGACTTCGCTCAGAACGTACGAGCACATCCGAAATTGTAGCGCCTGCAGAGACTGATGAAAAACGTTTGCCATGTTTATCATGCAGGATTGGAAAGAAAAGGCGTGTTACTAAATACAAATGCCACGTCTGTAAAGTTCCACTTTGTCCCCAACATTCCAGCATGAGTTGTCAGTCGGACTGCAATACTACCTGTGATGATGTATCTGAAGAAGAGGGACGAGTGTAGCTACATATTATTGTTCGATTTTTCTGCTGATTTATTGATTCATTTTGTAATTTTGTATCTAATGTAATTTTTTTTTCATAATATGTATAAATATACTTATTGATTATGTTCAAGTTCTTATGTTTTTTTCCTTACATTATGAAAGTTAGTCGGTGAGTATTATGTAAATAGGTTCCATTATCATGGAAGTTACCATTTATTTTGAACTAACTGTTACTTACTCTGTTTCATTCTTGAGTTAATGTAGCTGTTTTATTGCTTGTTTCTATGTTGTTCATCAAAAGTACTTGCGTACTTCTTACTTCTAAAATATTTTACGTACTTGGTGTGAGTTGGTGAACCTCAAATTTTAACAAAAATACAAGTAGTCATGAAAGTGATCTGTCGGATCGCCACCACCAATCTGACACATATTGCCGTGGCTAATGGAGGGTTAAAAGCTCTCAAACTTACGTATTGCTGTAACAATCCAAGTAACACGCAAATTATTTGTAATATTTACGGCTAGAAAAGCGGAAGGTCAACACATTCGTCATCCTTGCTATTAAACTTGTCAATCCACATCAAGGGGTTGCTTCTATTTTTAAATTACACGTTATATCGATTTTTTTTCTCACTCATATGCATCAATCAGGTTTATTTAACCTTAGGAAAGCTACAAGTTTATACTAGTTGAGTTAGTGTATTATTCCAGTGACTCTCAAACTTTTAGATCGTTTTGGATTTTGTTGTGTATAAATTAAATGTACTTTAGTTATTTCTGAGCAATCATTAAATTCAAACTTATGATTATTTGCTTGTTTATTATACAAATTGCCAATCAATGATTATTTCTTTCTTACTGGAAGTTAATACATAAAATTAATTACAAAGTAAGAATTCGGCATATTAATTGGGCTTGTTTACACATTATAAAGCTTAAATTATATTTAAAAATGTCAACGCCTACAGTCCGACGCAGTCTAATCAAGGCAAAATTGACTCGTTTCAAAAATTACATTGATGGGTTAAATTCAAATCAAATTACAAATACAGATTTAATTGAATTACAAACACGCTTGGACGTCATCGGTTCTCTTTTAAGTGAATTTGAAGAGGTTCAGGCTGAAATAATAACTACAACCGATAATCTAGAAGACGAATTAAATTACCAATTTGAATTCGAAACCGATTTCTTTAGAAATATAGCTGCTGCTAAATTTCTACTTCAAAATTCTAATTTAGATGGGAATTCAAGCACTTCTTCATAACATTCAAAATGTTGCGTTTCAAATAAATCTTCAACCAATCTGGAACTTCCTGTGCTCTCCATTCCGCGATATAATGGTGACCTGGACAGCTGGTTGGAATTCAGAGAGATTTACACGGGTTTGGTTCATGACCAGGGTTCTTTATCAGATATAACCAAGTTACATTACTTGCGCGCCTCATTGACGGGTTCCGCGGCAGAGATTATCAAATCTTTAGAGTTTCGCGGGTCCAATTACGAAATTGCTTGGGTCGGCATATGTGACCGCTACAATGGCGCTCGTATGCTGACTCACAAACACTTTGAATCAATTCTAAACATTGGACCTCTTTCCAAAGAGGCTGCATCAAAATTAAGAAATAGTAAAGACGCTCTGTTCAAACACGTAACTGCATTAAAATCATTTGCTTCTTCAGAAGCACTTCTAGAAATGTTACTTATACACCTTACGGAAAAGAAATTAGATCTGTCCACTGCTTGTGACTGGAAAACATTGAAAAATAATTTTGGTAATGAGTTACCAACTCTGGAAGAATTTAAAGACTTCCTAAAAAATACTGCTAATCTTTTGGAAACTTTGGAAACCAAATCTCCAAAGACCGTTACGGTAAAACCAAAACTGTATTCAAAATCCTTGGTATCTAGTAACAATACATGTTTACTCTGTAAAGATTCACACCATCTTCCAGTGTGACACACTGAGAAAAATGGTTTAAATAAACTGTATATCTAAGTTGAATTTAATAACCATTAATATATATTTTATTACCTGCAAACTTCTTAAGTGTTAATGCCAAATAAACGCAGTTTCTTGGAATAAGTTTCTTATAGCAATTACTCGCTTAGTAAAGGGTAATATGCATTTATTACCCATTAATACACTGAAATTATTAAATACTTCCAATACACAAGGATATTAGGCATAGTTAAACAAGGTTAGTAGAATATATGTCTGTGTTCTTACTCCAAATGCATGGTATATCATCACAAATAAATTTATTATTTACTTTGATATGCATGGAGAATCGTTAGTCTTCGGGACTCGGAAATGATATGAGTTCCACTTCCCTGCAATAGCACAATATGCGCGCGCCACAAAATGTCACACGGCAATGCTAAAAGCGTATAATGACGCTCGTACGTTTTGGTTTGGTTCACGGTGCATTTCCTTCTTACATTCTTGTATGTTAAATAAAGCTTTTATTATATGCATTTATGTTTAATTTACCAATATAAATTATGGAATTCGCGTACACATCGTTACTAAAGCAATGGGGGTTCCAGCCCTATATTGAAAACTTTTCAAGTAAGTATAATACAAGTTATGTTTACCCTGAATAAGTTTGAACAATGGCTGCCTACTGCTTAAATAGTATTTGCATGCTTTATTGCTCTTTATTTTATTTTTTTTTAGAGCAAGGGATTGATGATGAAAGTTTTGAGCTCTTGGATTCAGAAACAATTCAGCTTTTATTTGCTCTCAGCGGACCTAGACTTATTTTTAAAAGAAATATACAGAATATTTGAATAATTCCAAGCATCAGCTTTCAGCTAATGTATTCTACCATATTAGATAGCTTTTCATGCATGCACATTATAATTTTTCATTTTAGAACTTTGAAACAGCGTCTGATTCTTATACCTTGGGAAGCAATTTCTCATTCGATGATACTTGCATGATTATAGAACCAGATGATGAACTAAGAAAAGCGTTTAAGGTTCAAGTATTACCCTTAGGAACTGATACTTTATCAGCAACACAAAACTTTACTGACTATAGGGAAATATCTCAGACAAGGTTTAATTTTTATTTAATAGTATTTTTATATTCAATCTTTAATTAGAACCTTGAAGAGCTGTTCAATAAAACTGCCGAAGGGCAGGTGATTTTGGCCAACCGAAAAAAACTAAATAGCTGCTTAAGGAGTAAAATTGCTAAGATTGTTGTTGGATCGCTTGTAAATGGAAGCACGCTTTGCCAGTCTAAATTGGAGTAATTACCTATAATTCTTTTGAGAAACTTTTATTGACATAATTTCATTTTAGAATAAAATCCAGTCAATTCGCTAAAGCTGCAAAGGAAATTGCTGCATTTTTCCTGGGGAAAGTGCAGAAACATATTATATACCATTCAGTTCGCCAAAACACGGACTTCGGCGACAACCTGCTCGGGGTAAATTGTGGTCGCGCTATATAAACTTGAAAGCTGCGTTACGATTAGCAAATGCAAATAGAGACGATAGTAGCAGCCCCAAGAATCATCACAGATTTCAATTCCGATTGAGGCAGATGACAATAAAATAAATTTCTTGAAAATTGCACTCGAACCATATGAAAAATTTTACTCGCTTGGGAGGAAACATTTGTATTGAGGAAGAATAATTACAAACATTACGAATTGGAAGAACTTTATAATGAATTCCTTGCTTAAGATTATACTATGGAATAGAATTGGTAAGCTAATGATTTTAACTAACCTATAAAAGACATTTGAATATGTGCATAGGGACGAATCGATACCGTGTTGGTATGATACTTTTACTCGGTAGTGGTATCAAAAGAAAGTATTGATATATACTCTCTATTGAATGAAAAGTATTGATACCTACTTGTATCGTTAAATTTTGAATGTAGAAATAAAGGTTTATGCACACAATGACCTTTTTTCAAGCACGTTTCACAAATATATTTATGAAATTAAATGCATTACATTAATTTCACTTTATTAGGTTGCATTAAGCAATAATTAAAATTGTTATACTTAATTGTTTGTGAAGCGTGCATGAAAGTATGAATGTGGAATATAATCAGGATGGGTTTTCATGTGTTTGTGCAGGTTAGACGTATATTGCCACAGTATCACACGGGTTTAAAACATTTCTTGCATCTAGCATTTATGTTATCTTGATTATCGAAATATAACCATACATTAGACTTTGGCGGACCCTTTTGTAAGTAAGGTGAATGGTGCATAAGCTTATTATTTTTTCACACCAAAAATTGTTAGGCATGATACTACCATGCGCCAACCCCATGCACAAATGAGTACCGATACAAGTACTTTTTACCGACACCTACTCAGTACTCGGTCATAAAGTATTGATACCAAAAGTACTTGGTATCGAAGGAAAAGTATCGAGTATATACTCGTATTTACTCATATCGATTCGTCTCTATATGTGCATAGGTAGGTTTGTTTGGTTCATAAATTGAGTTAAGGGTAGCAATAAGGTTTAATTCTGGAATATGACATTTTTAACAGAACAATATTTCTGTTTACATTATGTTTATTCTTTTTAGGTAGAATCTGATTTTAATAAAGAAAATGAAGATAAAATCGATATCATTTATAAGGAGTGGCCTAACATTGCTCAAGCCATAATTTTAGAAGGACGAGAAAGAAACTTAATTATGAAAGATGATGGCATGAAGGGTAAAATAAGTGATAGTTCTATATGTAAATATTTTAACGTATATTATTTTTAAGATATTTCTTCCAAGGTGCTATTATTGCTACCATTTTTATTCTCACCCGTTACAGTTAAAAATTCTAAAAAGCATGGAATTTGGAGACCGTCAAGATCAGAAGTACAGGAAAGCTTTATTTTGAAGGTTAAGGTAATATTTAAATTTTATGTGATTGATTATTGACTATATTAAATGGCAAGTACAGATTTTGAAAAACAAATGTATCAGGAAGTTGTTTGGTTGGGTTAGGGTACATTTAATAAACAGCATAAATTGAAATTAATTTTATAGTCATACCCATCTTTAAATATTTCCTTTTTCATTGTAAACTCTTGATGCTAATATAATACTAGTCCAGAAACTTTCTCGGTACTGCATGACGTCGCTTTATGGGCATTGTATCTACCTGTTAAGGTGTCACACTATTTCATATCTTGCCATCTAATTTAGTTTTTGACGCATGTATTTTCCGATACACTCTGTATGCACTCTTATGTTGATATTCTTGCAGTATGAACAACTTCAGATCTAGGGTTGTGTGTATTAAACAAAATGTCGAAAACTAAGTGTTTAAAACAAAAGTGTTGTTTAAAACGTTTTGTTGTTTTGTTTTAAACATGATACAAAAGCAATGGGTTTATAGCTATTTATGTAACAAGATTATTATGTCATTTATAATTATCGAGGACGTTGCTAGCTGACGAAGCGAGAGCCGAGTCACCTGCCAATGTCCAAGATGGGTTTAAATTGCTAATAATCGAGTTGCATTCATAGCTTTGTCGTATCATTGACAACTTTCAAACTTCAAAATTGTTAAACTCTTAACGTTTATATTGAAAACTGTCGAGATTTTGAAGTATATATGTTAATTTAGTCGTTTTTTTTTAAATTGTTGATCAAAGGTAGTATATCGCTTTGTAACTAAACGTATTATGAAGTCGTAACTATCGCATTATGGCGTAACTAACGTATTATGAGATTCTCAATTATCAATAAAAATTCAACCAAATGAACGTATAATAGTCAATGATACGATAAAAACATAGTCATTTTTTCATAAAATTTTCTCTGAGCGTAGAACAGTTTACTATTACTAGGGTATGGGGGTTTTTTATTTGTGAATTGTCATAATATTTGTGCTGCCTACAACCAGCAGCTATACCATATGCATGAAATTAAAGCCAACACCATCATTCTATAATTTTAATTGACAAGTGACAAGATTATAAAAATTAGATTTAGATAAAGTATTAGAACTTATTTGTAAGATGTGTTTATTGTTTGTAGGATTTTGCTGAAATAACTGGTGTACTTGAAAGAAGGAAGCAGAAACTACAGTCGTATGATTTGCCTCTGCAACCATTTGGAGCCATTGTAGGGGACGAAAATGCTGATGTGAAAGCGTTTTACATTTTTATTAATGACGTTACTTACAAATGCGATAGTGCTATACGTTGTTTGGAACTTCTTTATAAGGTATTTCATGCTCTTAACTTAGAGTACCCTGGCGAATCAAAGCACGTGTGGTACCTTATTCAAGAACTTGTTTTAAAACGAATGTTACTAGTAAAGTAGGAAGCACCGCATGTGTTATTTCCGACATAAATTTTCATTTGAGTAAACTAGCTTAAGTAATTTTATTTTATGTTTACTACAATACGAATTTTTGTTTCATAAAAGTATATACTTTTACAACTAACAACTTTCAATACTTATTTGTTCTAATTATATTTTGGCTCTAATATTGCTTTAAATGTAAAAATGCCTTCCTGTAGTGTTTGTAAAAATCTATTTTTGAATACCAAGTCCCTGATTACCCACTTGAGGTTAATTCATGGATTTATAGACAATAGTAAATTTAGTTGTAATGAAATTCGGTGTTTTAGAGATTTTAATTCTATCAATTCCTTTAAGAGTCATTTAAATAAAAAACATTCCAATAGTTCCACTCAAACAGCACAGTTGGTAGTAAAGAAAATTGATACTGAAGACAACTTTTCCAATGTAGTTTTTTTTGAATTGGAAAATAGTGAAAATGGAGCATGCTCGTAATGTTCTAATCTAATTGATGAAATTACTGATACACGCAATAACATTATTGATAATTTTGATATTTTTTTAGAATTTAAAAATGAGATACACAATAATGCACTGTTGTTCATTACTAGTTTGTATGCAGATGGTTCATTGACCAGAAAACATGTACAATTTATAATTGAAAACATGGATGATTTGCTAAAAAGACAGCTGAATAGGTTTTCTTTGTTAATGTCTAAATTTATTACTAAATACAAAATTAACCAAGAGGATTCAGATCATTTAAATAATTCTTTTTATGAAATTCAACATGTATTTCAACAATTTAATACTGAATATAGGAGATTTACTTATTTGGAAAAACTAGAACTTTATATTCCCCCTGTTGAATATGTTGTGGGGCAAAGATATGATAATGTTAGAGATAATGTAGCTTTGCCTCAAACGTATAAGGCACAGCACATATCAATTAGTAAGGTTTTAATAGCTTTTTTATGTCTGCCAAATGTATTGTCTGAAATTTTAAAATACTCTGAGCAATTAAATGAGGAAATGCACATAACAAATATAGCTCAAACTGAATTTTGGAAAAATAAAATAAAACATTTGAGTAAAAAAGCAATAGTTCTACCATTATTTGTTTACTTTGATGAATATGAATGTGGTAATCCTTTAGGGTCCCATGCAGGCATCCATAAATTAGGAGCCGTTTATTTTCACTGCCATGTATACCAGATAAGTACAGGTCGCAGTTACAAAATATATTTCTAACAATTTTGTTCCATAGTGTTGATTTAAAGGATTTTGGTGCAAAGGTGGTTTTTTCAAAATTGATTGAAGACTGCAATGATTTAGAGACCAATGGTGTAACGATTACCATTGCAGATACATCTTATAAAATATATTTTTGTCTTGCATTGTTTCTAGGAGATAATCTTGGATTAAATACTATGTTGGGATTTGTTCAAAGCTTCCGTGCTAATCATTATTGTAAATTTTGTAATTGTAGTCGGATTGAAATGGAAAAACAGGTTGTTCAAAATAACGCAACTATACGTAACTTTGAAAACTATGAGGCTGACATAAAATTACATGATGTTGGTCAAACCGGAATAAAGGAGAAATGTGTTTTTAATCAGATTAATTCTTTTCATGTGACTGAGAATTTTGCTGTTGATATATCACATGATATTTTTGAGGGAGTGGCCGTATATGATATAGTTGAAATTTTATATCAATTCATTGTAGTTGATGTTATTTTCAATCAATAATCTTAATGTTAAAATTAAATACTTCAATTATGGAAAAGAAACCAACAAGCCACCAATAATTGAATTGGATAATATTAAAAAAAAAAATTGAAGATGTCCTGTGCAGAAATGAAATGTTTCATTTTATATGCTGGGGTATTGTTAGGTTCAATTGTTCCCAATGGAAATAAATTATGGAAACTTTACATTTTGCTTCGAAAGATTTTAGATATTGTACTTTCCGATGTAGTGACAATTTATACTTGCAATTCACTACAAGATTTGGTTGAAAAGCATCACAATTTATATAAAACTTTGTTTAATTTGCCATTACGACCAAAGTATCATAATTTAGTACATTATCCCGCTATAATGAGAAAAGTTGGTCCATTAAAACACTTATCCAGTTTAAGGTACGAATCAAAACACAGAGAATCAAAATTAAGTGCTAACGTTATTTCATCACGAGTAAATATTACCCACAGTTTAGGTATTAAACATCAATTAAAACTTGCATTTCGACTGGCTGCAGAGAAAAGTTTTAAGGATAATAATGTGTATGAAAACACGACTGTGTTTTAATTCGTTCTGTTTTGCCAGATTTTGACAATATTTGCTCCATTTCAAGTGGATCTTTTGAAAACTTTGACTGTAAGGCAGTATTTTGTAAAACAATTGAGATAAACAACTATCGCTATAGAATTGGTGATATTATTCATGTTGAAAACATAAATTACCCGTTTTGGTGCAATTATTAACATAATCATAAATGATCAGGAAGAAGTTTGTTTTGTTTATGAAGAATATCAAACATTATTGTTTAACGAACATTTGTATGCTTTTGAAGTTAGCTCTAGTTACAAATATAAGAAATGCATTCTGGCATGTGACGTGTTTTTTGCTCAAAATCTTATTATTTCAGCTGTATTAGATAAGAACTATATTGCAATGTTTTATTAATTAATTAAAATATACCACACCCATTAAAGGACCATATGCTTGTTTGTGCACTAAAGGCATTTTACAGAAGCAGTTTATATTTAACATTTCTATGTATAATAAACGATTAATTGCATTCGCAGGTTTAGTTACTTCTGTACTCGCAATCGTATGGTTTAATTTTTACTTTTATTTACACTTATATGTATGTTCTGGTATCATGTACATAATTTTATGCTTTCTTCTTTTGTACTTATTAACTTATAATTTTGATTTATTTGATGTCAATTCTGTCTGATTTTATGTAGATAATTATTAACTATTTTTTTATTGTATACATCAGTTTATTATTAGGGCAGTGGTATAGACCAAACCATATAATGTGTGTGAAATACATTCTATATGCTTGTATAAGTATACAAGAAAATAATGTAAAAGGAAAAATTGTCATAATTATATATGGTTTGGTAGGTACATGCTCTCATCTTGTATGAATTACAATTATGTTTACAGTTTTATGTACTTGTACATAAATGAATAAAATTAATTGAATTAACAAAGTTTACCTTTTTTATAATCTGTAATAAATTATTTACTAATCCCAAATATACCCTATACCTGCCACATGTGACTAATGTATTAAGTAGTATTATACAGTATATTACCCACAAATAAGAGTTATAGTTACCATCATCATTAGGTCTTCAGTCCTAGAACTGGTTAGACGCGTACCATCATTGTTCCTATTCTGAACTAACCTACAGATTTCCTGAAATATGCACAGTTTGCATCTATAACTGTCTGATCTAAGTCTACATCTACCTCTTTTTCCTATCTCTGCTTGTAATATATCACATACTATTCCCCAAAAATGCCTTAGAACGTATTCCGCCCTACTATTTCTCTTTTCCCCAGATATCCTTGTTCCCCTACTATTTCTGTAACTTATTTGTTATTATCTTTGTCTGTCCATGCTATCGTCCTCATACATCTGAAGCACAGCATTCCAAAAGGCTGCTACCGTTTTCTCTCTGCGTTTCAGACTGCCCGTATTTCCTAGGCATACTGTGCTGTGCTCCACACATATGCTTTCAACAATTTTCTTCTTATTCTATGTTTGTTGTCTTTCCTCATAGGCGCTGTTCTTT
>JARFIW010000582.1:0-27618 GCA_036346225.1 Platerodrilus igneus | reverse complement strand
AACAAGATGGTATTGACTTAAAATTTTCAATTTAATTAACATGAATGCAGGTGACGACGTAGATGTCTTTTCGTGGTTTCTACTATAATCATATATTTCGATTTATTTAGATATGTCATTAGAAATCGCATGTGAAAATAAATTCAAATCGCACAGAATAGGTTGTACGTCACAAAGGGATTATTATCGTACTCAACACCATATATGTATAATCACGCGCTATTCCATTTCCACTAACGAAAGACCACACAGATTTACTATAGACGCCTACGTAATCAATATGGACGCCCCATTGTTAACAATTTTCTACTATACCGCGAAAACAATAGCATCCACACGTTACAATGCTCCGCTTTATTTTATATTAAATCCTATTAAATAACACAAAATCACTTCATTTAAAATTTTACATGCTTCCATTTCAGAACCCAAACAAAAGCTATAAATTATAGATACGTTTTGAAGAACCAAATTAAATGAAATTCCGTCAAGTTTGAAATATGATTGCTGATTAGTATCAAAAAGGGAAACGACCAACGCCAGCCGCTTTGTAAATAACACTTTTAATGCGTTGGTAAAGTTGTAAATCTGCTGTTTTCATCGGCTACTTTTATGATTCTACTCGAGTTTATATTACTTGAATTTATGGAGCAAAGCGATTCAGTGGTAGTTACAGATATTGTCCATAAAACTTATTTGTTTTGCTACAAACTTTTGTTATTTAATTATCGAACAAAATCGCTGTTTTGGTACTTTACCTTTTATTGTTAACCGCATAACAATTTTCGATGACTACATAGTTTTACAACGTTCTTTTTAATCCACCAAATTGTTATTCACTTAAAAATGTTTGAGTATGTTAATGTAGGGTAAAAGCAAGGTAGGGATGGCCGGGGTTGGTTGTTACAATTTAAATTTTAAACCGCGTTACCGGACGATAAGCAAAGTTAGACGACAGTATTATGTGTAGCAATAATACCATAGCTAGGTATGAAATTGACATCATCATTAGGTCTTCAGTCCTGGAACCGGTTAGACGCATACCCTCATTGTTTCCTATACACGATTCCCTGAAAATTGAATAGTCTGCATCTATCACTATATGATCGAGGTATACATCTACCTCCTTTTTCCTATCTCTGCTTCTAATATATCCCATACTGTTCCCCATAAAGACCTTAGAATGTCTGCCCGTCTAGTTCTCCTTTTTTTCCACAGATATCCTTGTTCCCCTACTATTTCTATAACCTATTTGTGATAACTTTGTCTGTCCATGCTATTATCTTCATACACCTGAAGCACAACATTCCGAAAGGTTACTACCGTTTTTCTGTCTGCTTTTTACTGTGCTATTCTCCACACATATGCTTTCAACAATTTTCTTCTTGTTTCTATGTTTGTTGTCTTTCATCATAGGCGATGTTCTTTCTTGTTAGATGCAGTTCGGTTACCTTCTATTGTTTTACAATTATATACCCTATTTCTTCGACATTCAGTGGTTGTGAAGGTGGGTAAGCAGCCTGTGGCTGCCAAATTCCCCCAGCACCTGAATATTTGCCGATTATATATTTTTTGCAATATATTTTTTCGCACACTCAACAGATATTTCCCAACTAACACCTATATTTGTTTATAATAATTATCAGATTTATCTGCGCTTATTTTTTCGTCATTAGGTTTTCCGTCTCAAAACTGGTTGGCCACGTACCTGCACTTATTTATATTCTGAGCTAGTCTACACAGTTCCCTAAAATTCTCACACAGCATATATACTGCTCGGTTCCCCTTCTATTGTTTTCTAATTTTATGTCCTATTTCACCGAGATTCAGTGAAGGGGGTGAAGCAGCTGTGGCTGCCAAAATTCCCAGAGAATCCTTTTACAAAATTAACATTAGTCGAGAATATTGTCCAACCAATACTTGTAGTTGCTTATAATAATCATCCTGTTTAACTACAGTTATATTTTTCGTCATTAGTTTAACCATTTTGGAATTGGTTGGATGCGTACCTCTATTGATTTCTATTCTGAGCTAGCCTACACATTTCCCTGAAATTCCTACAGCCTACATCTTTCACTATCTGTGTGCAGCAATCTAAGCTAGGTCTACATCTACTTCTCTTTCTTCCTAACTCTGCTTCTAAATACTCCGCACTATTCCCTCATGTAGTAGTATGTGGCTTATCATCCTCTCTCTCCAGTTTTTACCGTTTTCCACATATTTCTTTCCTCCCCTACCATATTTAGTACCTCTTCATTCTTAATTTTGTCTGTCCATGATATCTTCATCATATGCCTGTAGCACCACATTTCATAAGCTTCTACCTTTTTCTTGTCCGCTTCTCCTACTGTCCAGATGTCACAGTCGTACAATGCAGTGCTCCACACATATGTTTTAAGAAATCTTTTCCTTGTTTCTATGTTTGTTGTCTTTGAACACAGTAGTTGCTTTTTCTTGTTAAATGTAGCACGACCTTGTGCTAATCTTTGTTTTATATCTTTTGAGTTTTTCCCATCTTGCGTTATTTGGCTTCCTAGGTAGCAGAAATCCTTAACCTCTTGTAAGTTCTTATTACATATTTGTACTCTTTAAAGCAGGAGCGTAGAAAAGTAAACATTCGGAAAAGGATGAGATAGGGATGTGCCCTATCCCCATTAATTTTTAACTTGTACATTGAAGAGGCAACGAATACTGTCAAATGCCGGAAGACATTTGGAATTACTAGGCAAGGACAAAAAATTGATATGCTTAGATTTGTAGATGATATAGCAATATTAACGTCTAGCAAGGAAGAGTTAGAAGCTGTTCTTAATGAAATGAGAACGGTTCTAACAGAGAGATACGGTATGAAAATTAACAAAACTAAAACTAAAGTACTAGTATGCATGGAGGGGAAAATAAATCAAAAACAAGAATACAAATATGTAACACGAACTTACTAGAGGTTAAAGATTCTGCTACCTAGAAAGCCAAATAACGCAAAATGGTAAAAGCACAAAAAACATAAAACAAAGATTTGCACAAGGTTGTGCTACATATAACAAGAAAAGGCAACTACTGTGTTCAAAGACAACAAACACAAGGAAAATAATGCTTAAAACATATGTGTGGACCACTGCACTGTACGGCTGTGAAGCCTGGACAGTAAAAGAAGCGGTCAAGAAAAATGTAGAAACCATTGAAATGTGGTGCTACAGACGTATAATGAAGATATCATGGACAGACAAAGTTAAGAACGGAGAGGTACTGAAACTGCTAGGGGTAGAAAGAAATATGTGAAAGACGGTAAACAAAATAGGAGAGATAGGATGATAGGCCACATACTACGACATGAGGGTATAGTGCGGAATATATTAGAAGCAGAGATAGGAAAAACAAGAAGAAGAGGTAGACCTAGGTTAGACTACTGCACACAGATAGTAAAAGATGTAGGTTGTAGGAGTTTCAGGGAGATGTGTAAGCTAGCTCTAAATAGAAATAATTGGAGGTATGCACCCAACCAGTCTCAAGATGAATAAATTAATGACGAAGAAAGTAACTGTACCTAAACGGGATGATTATTATAAGCAACTACAAGTACTCGTTGTGCAATATTCTCGAATAATGTTAATTGCGTGAAAGAATTCACTGGAAAACTATTATTTCGGCAAATGTGTTGAGTGTTGAGGGAAGTTGGCAGCCACAGGCTGCTAATCCCCTTCACTGAATCTCGCTAAAATAGGGCATACAATTAGAAAACAATAGAAGAGAAACCGAGCTGTATATATGCTGTGTCAGAATTTCAATGAACTGTGTAGACTAGCTCAGAATATAAATAAGTGCAGGTACGTGTCCAACCAGTTTTGAGACAGAAAACCTAATGACAAAAAATAAGCGCAGATAAATCTAAACTAATGCTGACGGTGCGAAAAGATATATCCGAAAAAAAATTAAATCGGTAAATGTTTAAGTGCTTGCGGAACTTGACAACCACAGGCCTCTTATCCGCCTTCATAGTCACTAATGTCGGAGAAATAGGGTATATAATTGTAAAACAATAGAAGGGAACCGAACTGCATCAAGAGCGCCAATGATCAAAGACAACAAACATAGAACAAGAAGAAAATTGTTAAAAGCACATCTGTGGAGCACAGCACAGTATGCCTGTAAAATACGGACAGTCTGAAAAGCAGACAGAAAAACGATAGCAGTTTTTTGAAATGCTGTGCTTCAGATGTATGATGATAGGCAGACGAAGTTAATAACAAATAGAAAATAGAAATAGTAGGGGAACAAGGATATCCGTGGAAAAAAGAAAAAAATTCAAGGGCAGAATAAGTTCTAAGGCATTCTTGAGGAATGGTATGAAATATATTACGAGCAGAGATAGGAAAAAAGAGGTAGATGTAGACCTAGATCAGATTGTGATAGATGCAGACTATGCAATTTCAGGGAAATCTGTAGGGTAGCTCAGAATAGGAAATAATGATGGTACGCGTCTAACCAGTTCCAGGAGTGAAGATCTAATGATGATGATCCGTATTCTTGTTTTTTATTTATTTTCCCCTCCTTTGCATACTAATACTGTAGTTTTACTTTTGTTAATTTTTATACCGTATCTCTTTGTTAGAACCGTTTTCATTTCATTAAGAGCAGCATCTAACTGTACCTTGCTGGATGCTAATACCGCTATATCATCTGCAAATCTAAGCATATCAATTTTTTGTCCCTGCATAGCAAGTCCAAATGTCTTCCTGCATTTGACGGTATTCATTGCCTCATCAATGAACAAGTTAAAAATTAATGGGAATAGGACACATCCCTGTCTCACTCCTTTCCTTTTCTTTCCTAATTTCTTTATTTCTCTACGTTCCTGCTCTAATCCTATTACTGCTGTTTGCTCTTTCTGTAAGCTATGTACTAATCGTCTATCCCTATAACTCATTCCAATCTTTTTGAGAATTTCAAACATGTTTTTCCATTTTATATTGTAGAATGCTTTTTCCAGATCTCCAAACCCTATACACACGCTTTCATCTTTTTCTATCGTTTTCTCCATTATCACTCTCAGAGCTAAAATAGCCTCCCGTGTTCCCATGTATCGCCTAAACCCAAAGTAATCTTCTCCTAGTATTTTTTCAGTTAATAGTTTTGACACGTGTGCTGTCAAACTTATTGTTCGAAAATTTTCACATGTATCCATGCCTTTCTTTTTTGGTATAGTTACTATGATGTTACGTTTGAAATCTTTGGGTACCTAGCCTGTCTCATACATATAGCTTACAAGTTGGAAGAGACGTTCTGTTACTGCTTGTCCAGCGGCTTTTAGAGTTTCTGCTTGCACCTTGCCTGTATCCGGCGTCTTACCGTTTTTCAGACCCTTTAATGATAATTCAAACTCATCTCTAAGTATAGGATATCCCAAGTGATCATTTTCAATGTCTGATTCCTGTTCGAACGCCGTTAGTTCCTCTCCTGCATATAAAACCCCCATATATTCTTGCCCTCTACCCACTTTCTCTACATTTTCTATAATGACGTTTCATCCCGCGTCCTTTATATTTTTGCTATTCGGTTTATATCTCTAAAATTGATTTTAACTAGTTTGTATGCTTCATCTGTCTTTCCTACTTCCATCATAGTTTGTACCTCTTTGCACTTTTCATCAATCCATTGTTCTTTAGCTTTCCTGTATTTGCAAATAATTTCTTATTCTATGGCTTTGTATCTCTGTTTTCCTGTTTCGTCTGATCTATTTTTGTATTTTCGTCTTTCTTCTATTAAATCTAGGATATCCCTTGTTATCCATGGTTTCTTATTTTCTTATTGTGTATACCCCAGAATATCTCTGCCCGCCATGTCTAGGCTGGATTTAATGCTATTCCATTCTGTTTCTACTTCCTTAGTATCAGATTTTCCCGATATCTTTCAGAAGTTCATTTGACTTTTTCTCGAATCTTTCTTGAATATCTCTATTTTTTAGTTTCTCAAAGTCAATGTGTCTTCTTTCGTTCCTTTTTCTGAAATTTTTAAGAGCGGCCTTCATAATTACGATGTTGTGGTCAGTGTCTATATCTGCATCTGGGTAGGTTCTACAGTCTATTACTTGATTATTAAACCGTTGTCTAACAAGAATGTAATCTATTTGATATCTTTCTATATCTCCTGTCATCTTCCACGTATATCGTCTTCTAGCATGATGTTGAAATAATGTGTTTGTGATTGTTAAATTGTTCTTGTCGCAAAATTCTACCAGCCAATTTTCCCTGTCGTTTCTCGTTTATAAACCAAATAAACCTACTGCCGCTCATTGCCTACCCTCGCCCTACCACTGCATTAAAATCCCCCGTAATTATTAAATTTTCATATCCATTTAAGTATCTTAGTATGTCTTTGATATCTTTGAAGATCGCTTCTACCTTCTCCTCGCTGTAGCATGTATACCTGTATTATTACTGTATTCGCCGGTTTAAACTCTAATCTAACCATAAAATACTCTTTCGTTCTTTTGTAAGTAGTTTTCTACGCAGTGGCCTATCTTTTTTCTCATAACTATTCTCACACCTGAATTTTCTTCCTCTGATCCTGTGTGATTTAGCATAAAGTCTCCACTCTAAAAAAACCCCGCTTCTGGCCACCGAACTTCGTTGATCCCTACTATGTCTAGTTCTAACCTATCCATTTCAATTTTCAAGTTCTCTAACTTACCTACTTGCTTCATGCTTCCTCCATTCCACGCCCAAACTCGCAGAACGTTTCCGAATCTTTTTCTACACTTTCCGATCACATCCTCCAAAGTATTCCTGTCCAGGAGACCCGAATCAGGAACTATTCTCCGGAGTCATTTACCCAGGAGGATATCATCATGTTAATTACAATTTAAGTATACTGGGGAGGTTATGTGGTAGTTTCCCGTTTTCTTCCACATGTCAGTAGTGTGTCTTAGAATGCCATACCAACCTCTACGGTCTCTGCCAGTCAAAGTACCGAAAAAGCTGCTGTCCACTTTCGGGGACCTGTCTTAGTATAATGCTAAGCTATCCATTTCAGTTTTCAAGTTCTCTAACTTACTTACTTGCTTCATACTTCTGACGTTCCACTCTTTGACTCGCAGAATATTCCCGACTCTTTTTCTAAACTTTCCGATCACATCCTCCAAAGTAGTCCTTTCTCGGAGATCCAAATGGAGGATTATTTTAATTCCGGAATTTTTTCCCCAGAGGATGTCATCATGTTAAGTTACATTTTTAGTACGTTGTGTATTTGGGAGTTAATGTGGTGGTTTCCCGTTGCCTTCCATATCACAGTAGTGCGTCTTAAAATACCTTGCCGACCTCTATGGTCTCTGCCATTCTAAGTACCGAAAGCGCTGATGCCTTCTTTCGGGAACCTGTCTTAATCTGGTTCCTCACTAAAGACGCCACTAATTTGGTTGGACCTATAGTTCGGCGCTTTAGATCACTGGAACGCGCAAGTCACTCCACCCGTTCTAGTAATCTAGAACTTCTTCAAGGGGCAAAGGATTTTTGATTATGATAAACTTGTTTTTAATTTGTAGATATGACAAGATATGAAAGGAATCGCCAAAGAGAAAAATTTCTTAATCATTATTCACTACAAGCAAACTGGTAGAAGACCTCCAGCTAACATTCACTTAACTGACGAAGATAAAAAGGTAGTCGTAGTAATAGGCTCCATAGTAACGGAGAATCATCTTACCATTTCTGAAACGTATTGTTATTTCGAAATGGAAAATATTGAAACTAATGAATCATTTGTTTGGGATCTTGATTATTGCGAAGGTGCTACTGAAATGATTGCAGAGCCATAAACAATTAAGTAGTTAAAATATATTTGGGTCCAATTTACAAATTTTATTTTACATAATAAAAATTATTGAACAATTTTACTTTAGGGTATTATTTACAAATAAGATTATGTATTAAATTAAATAGAACATGTATAATAAATAAAATTGTTTGGAACGAAACGAGTGTGAGGGACTGTTGGAAGGAGTATTTTAAGACGCTGTATGGTGGTAGCAAGAAGGATGCAGATGACTGTGTGGATTATAAAGAGAGCACTAATGTGTTGGTCGAAAACGTAGATAATAGTATAGCAGGTATGGAGGGCAGTGAGAACTCTAAAGAATGGCAAAGTGGCAGGTGTAGATAGAATAACAAGCGAAATGCTTAAGTATGGGTCCAGGGTGCTGATTAAATGTTTGTGCAAACTGACAGAGGTGTGTATAGAACAAGCAAAAGTGCCCGAAGATTGGAAGAGCGCAATCATTTACTCTTTGCACAAAGGTAAAGGGAACAAGTATGAATGCAAAAATTACCGTGAGATGAGAAAATAATGAAATGTATGCAGGATTTGTGGATCTGGAAAAGGCGTATGACTCTGTGAACAAAAGTGGATTATGGAAAGTGCTGCCTGAATACGGTGTAAGCAAGTGCTTGATAAAATCTATCAGCGTTGTACGAAGGCAGTAAAGCGTGTGTACGTGTGAATGGTAACATGGGGTAAAACTTTGACATTGTGGAAAGTGTAAGACAGGGCTGTATGATGTCTCCATGGTTGTTTAATGTATTTATGGATAAATGTATCAGGCAGACTTGCGAAGGAACGGAAAGAGTGAAAATTGGTGAAATAAATGTCAGTGTGCTGTTGTATGCAGATGACGTAGTATTGTTGACTGAATCTTCACAAGATTTGCAACGAATGCTCGACAGGCTGTCGGAAGCATGTGAAAATATACAATTGCAAGTGAATGTAAATAAGACAAAAGTAATAATTTTTGAGAAAAATGGCTGAATTGATAACTTTGTATTTAGAATGAACAATGACACAATAGAGAAAGTGAATGACTTTATGTACTTTAGTTAAAAGTTTTTGAGTAACGGAAAGCTGGATGGTGAAATAGAAAGATGGACAAATGCTGGAAGAAAATTGTCTGGAAGAATGTGGGCGGCGAACAGGAATGAAGGATTGAGCATAAATGCAAAGCTGGCCATTTACAACTGTGTGTTTGTGCCACCCGTTCTGTATTAGAGCGAAACTTGAGTCTGTCAGAAGAAGCATGTTAGTCGTATAAATGCTGCAGCAATGAGGTTAATAAAAAATGTGTGCGAAAAACATTGAGAGATAAGGTGTCAAATGAAATTGTCAGAGCAGAGCGTGTGGTGTGAGTTAATCTTAAGGAGTTAAGCGAGCGAAGCACGCTTGGATGGTTTGGACATGTGGAAAGAATGAACAAGGATAGACTTACCAAACGCATATATGAAAGTAAGGTGACTGGTAGGACTGCAAGGGGCAGACCGCGTAAAAGATGGTTGGATGTAGTACAGAGGGTTCTAAAAGAACGACAGGTGAGAAGTTTATGGAACAAAAGAGCATACCAAAAACAATGTATGAATGTTGCAGATGTAAAGGAGGTATGTAGGAACCGAGGGATGTGGAGAAAGATTGTGAATGGTGCTGGGAATAGAATTAGTGTAGTAGTCTAGAGCTATACTCTGCATATCGTTCCAGAAAGAGGTGCTGTGTTTTTTACCCCGAAATGGAATACAGTCATTGGTGTTGTTGTTGTTGTTTGTATTAGTAGTAATTAATAAGGTATTTTACAAGGTTGTATTAAAAGTTAAATTAGATTTCCAGATGATATAGCGCTATTAGCATCTAGCAAGGTAGAGTTAGAAGCAGCTTTTAATGAAATGGAAACAGTTCTAACAGAAAGATACGGTATGATAATTAACAAAAATAAAACTAAAGTACTAATATGCAAAATAAGTCGAATAACGCAACATGGGAAAAGCTCAAAAGATACAAAACAATGATTAGCACAAGATCGTGCTACATTTAACAAGAAAAAGCAATTACTATGTTTAAAGACAAGAAACAAAGAAACAATGAAAAAGATTGATTAGAGCATATGTGTAGAACACGGCACTGTACATCTTTGAAATTTGGGCAGTAGAAGAAATGTAGGTGATATGTGGTGCTGCAGACGTTTGATGAAGATATCATGGACAGACAAATTAAGAACAAAGAGGTTCTAGAAATGGTAGGGGAAGAAAGAAATATGTGGACAACAGTAAACAATCAAAGAGATAGGATCATAGGTTACATACAAGGCATGACGAAATAGTGTGAAATATGTTAGAAGCAGAGATAGTAAAAATAGAGAGTTATTGGTAGACCAACGTTAGACTATTGCCGAAAAATCGTCAATGTAGGTTGTGGAAATTTCAAGGACACGTGTAGGGTAGCTCAGAGTATAAATCAATGGAGGTACGCGTCCAACCAGTTCCAAGACGGAAAACCTAATGATAAAAAAATTTTTTTTAAACCTCATGACTATTATAAGCAACTAAAACTGTTGGTTTTGTAATATCTCAATTAATGTTAGTTATGTGAAAGGATTTGCTGGAGAACTATTAATTGGGAGATCTGGTAGCCACCGGTTGCTTAACCTCCCACATACCACTGAATATCGGAAAAATGGAGTATAGAACTGGAACCGAGCTGAATCTAGGCTGTGAGAATTTCAGGGAACTGTGTAGGTTAGCTCAGAATAGAAATCAGTAGAGGTATGTGTCCAACCAGTTCCAAAACGGGAAACCTAATAAAAAAAAAATAATTGTACCTAAACCTGATGATTATTATAAACAACTAAAGGTATTGGTTTTGCAATATTTTCAACTAATGTTGATTGTGCGAAAGGATTTACTGAAGAATTCGGCAAATGTCTGTATAGAGGGATCTTGGTAGTCACACGTTGCTTAACCCCCTTCACATACTACTGAATATTGGTGAAATAGGTCATGTATATAGAAAACAATAAAGAGGAATCCAGCCGTATCTAAAAAAAAACGAGCAGAGACTATGTTCGAAGAAAACAAACAGAAACAGAAAAAAAATTTGTTGAAAGCTTATGTGTGGAGCACAGTACTGTACGTGTATGAAATAGAAACAGTAGGACAAGCAGACAGGAAAAGGTAGAAGCCTTTTGGAATGTTATGGTTCAGATATATCATTACGATAGTATGAACAGGCAATGACAACAACAAAGAGGTTATAAAAATAGTAGGGGGAAAAGATATCTGTGGAGAGCAAAAAAAATAGAACCAATAGAAGGGCAGGACACGATCTGAGGCATTTTTGGGGAATAATGCGGGCTACATTACAAGCAGAAATAAAAAAAAAGAGGTAGTGGTAGACCTAGATGAGGCTATTGCACGCAGATAGTGAAAGGTGTAGATTGTAAGAATTTTAGGGAAATGTGTAGGTTAGCTCAGAATATGACACAATGGCAGTACGCGTCTAACCAGTTCCAAGACTTGTAAACCTAATGATGATGACCAATACATATGGTACTACAAACGAATGCGTACTAATATTGTCGTAAAACAGAGAGCAGATGAGAAATCAGGATGGCGCAACTGTTGTTTGAAATAGTTGAACATATCTCCCCCCAGATTTAAGAAATTTTCACCTTTAATTTTTCGGAATTGCTTAAGTTTAGCAATATAACTTTAGTTTTGAGGAGGCCATTCGTTCTGCTAAAACAAAATTATTATCTAGAAAACTTTTGACTTTTCTGCAATGTGCTTCGAACTCACGGTGATTTACATTTCCTCAGAGGGCTTAAGTAAAACGAGTGCTACTAAGTTGTGGAAATCTCTCAAAGACTAGATCGTGCTTGCCCTGAAATTCTTAAAGTGTGAGGACTGACGTTAATCATCAACCCTACATGTACTTTTTCTGCGCTCTAAATGATAAAAAATTTTGTCAAGAACTCTACAGGTCAAGAGAGACTTTGTGCCTTGGAATTCATATCAAGTGAAAAGTAATTTGTACAAAAATATTCTAGTAAAAAAAGCTTTTATATTGACGTCATAGATAAGGACAATAGGGGCATGACACTCCACTATAAGTAGGATGAGATTTGTTTATTATTATTTAAAAATTTTGTCTTTTTGCGTATCTGTCAAAATTTTACTGGCAGCTTCTTTCTTTGTCAGGTTTTGGAGACGCCACTAGTTTAATGCAGATAGGTAAAAATGCAGTATAATGGAACTTTACCAATTTTGATGAATTTTTTTGGCAAATAGCCTAGACCCTAGGAGTGATGATTCCGCAAAGACAAGGTTGTGGAAATCATAAATAAATTTTTTGTAAATTTTTTCAAAAATATTTTTCTCATGCTAATTTACATGAGGAGAACCAAATATTTTTGCTAAGTTTTTGAAGTGTATCATAACCCCCCAAAATATCGCCCCACAAATTTCATATTACTCCACAAATTTCATATTACCCCAAAAATTTCATATTACCCTACAAATTTCATATTATTTCAAAATATATTATTCTACAAATTTCATATTACCCAAAAAATATATTATCTCCAAAGATAACTCAAAAATCTTAAGGCACCCAAAAAATCTAACATTCTCTCTCCCCTAAAAAATTAAGCTAGGTTTAGCCACGGAACCTCAATCTGACTAAAATGTCGCTTTTTTAAATCTCCTAACCTAGGTTTATCAACGAATCCCTATTTAGCCTAAAATTTCAACTTCTTAAAAATTCTATACACATTTTATTTTCATAATTTTTAACCATAACGGTAATAATGCCTATTCAATAATAAATTTGAGGAAGTGTAGCATCTTCCTATTAATTATAGCTTATTAATCTGGTAAAAAAAGGTACATCTAATATTAACATTGCGTGACAACGTGTGACGGGGAACGGGAGCGGGAAGAGAGAACGTTGTGTCTACCACGGTAAACATTGTACAGTAGAGTCACGACCAAAGTGTTCTCCTCTAATTTTTGTATTATAATAGGTTTAAATTTGTTGTATAATTGATAATTATATGTGGACTGAACAAGTGTGTGTGTGGGCGTGCGAGCGCGTGCGTGCGTGCGTGCGTGCGTGCTTGCGTGCGTGCGTGCGTGCGTGCGCGCGTGCGTGTGTGCGTGCGTACCTGCGTGTGTCAATAAACTTTTACTAAAAGTCAACTCGACTTTTTTAAAGCGACTAAAAGGTAGTCGTGACTTTTATTAAATAGAAGTGTATCAAATTAATTTGGACGTGGCTTTTAATTGGAGAAATACGGGAGAGATGGTGGCACAACTCCAGCATTTTGGGGTCATCCCGAAAGACACAGAAATTAAATGTAGCCCCTATCTGCAGCGGGGTCATGAAGCTGTTTTCCAATGCAGGTGTAGCTGATGGAGTCCGATGCATGTGCAGTGGTAAAATAACCGAACAGAAGCAACAGCCAGTCAAGTGTGGCAAAAGTACTTAATTAGTTTTAATCTACCCACGGTTAAAACTGCACCCGACTTGTATTTAGTCTTGTGATAGCTTCCACAAAATTAAAACTTCTATCGGACTAATAATTTGACTTGTTTAATCCATAATAAATTTGAAATCAAATCAATTAAAATTAAAATTTGTGTTTTGTAATTTCAGGTTATCAGTCAGATACAAGACTTTTTTCGATAAATCGAACCTTCCAATTTGGAAAATAGTTGGTTTCTGTCATCGTTGGGTGGAACAGTGCCGCCTAAAATTTATTTTGAAGGAGTTGAGGATCGCAAGCCACACCACCGTTGACTGGGCTAGTTTTTGTTCGGAAGTAGTATTCGATGCATTTATAACGAAGGCCAGTAAAATTGGAGGTCCCGGCAAAATGTAAGCTAATAATTTTCGATACATCCTTTCGTTAAAAGCATCCAGATTAATAGATTAAAACTTTTTTTGTCTCTTTTGCACCGTTAAAATAGACGACTCAAAGTTTGGGAAACGAAAATACCATCGAGGTCACATGGGTTTCGGGGACATTGAAAGAGGATCGGGCAAAACTTTTATGGTTGTTGTAGAAGATCGCACTTCAGAGACACTTCTGAATTGTATTGAACAGTTCATTGCTAAAGGAACAAAAGTCTACTCCGATTGCTGGAAAGGAACTCGGGACTAGTTGATCATCCCAAATATACCCATTTGCAGATTAACCACTCGTTGCATTTTAAAGATGCGGAAACAGAAGTTCACACAAATGCTATGGAATCAAGCTGGTAACGATTAAATGAAATAATTCATTGTTGTTTAATTAATTTGAGATTCTAAATGTCTAGGCGTCATGCAAAAGCAAGTGCCCCGTGTGCAAATCGGCAGAAAGATATTTTCGGGGGGTATTTGGCTAGATACATATTTCTAAAAATGGTTAAAGATCTTCAACAGGACCCTCTGGTCATGTTCTTTATGCTGGCTCGGGATCTCTATGATAATGAAAAGGAAATCGACGCCGAAACTTCTGAAATTGCAGAAATTGAAGATTTGGACTTTGACTTCAATTAATTTTGTTTTCTTTTTAATTCGTACTTAATAATCGTTCATGTTTTGTTATCTTTATTGATCATGATGCGAATAGCTTTTAAGCTCTACTCTCGTTTTAATGTCAATAATAATACAATTAGGGGGAAGTCCCCTAGCACCGGACATCTAAGAGTTAAACATAATAAAAAAACCATTCTCTGTTTTTTGCATTTTTATTTATAACACAAGGCATGAAACACTTGCAGGAACTAAAACAAAAAAGTAATCATTGTATCACTTTTGACAAGTAAAATTAAGAGTTAACTTTAACTATTGTTGCTATATCGGAAGGTGGCTTCTAGTACCGGAAACATATAAAATATGGCACCTAGGAGCGGACAAACTTAAAACAACTTACATCTATCACATATATATATATATATATATATATATATATATATATATATATCAGAGCAATCTGGAACATCGGCACGAACTTCATGAGCCAATTCCTTGCACGAGCTGCACTGTATGCAATCTTCATCGTTGTCTTCCAAGCAAACCACACAAGAAGTCGCAGGGGCTTTCTGAGGCGTACACGGTCTATCAATTTCTTGTAGAGTTTTTGAGTTTCTAGTTGTGTTTTCTGTGCCTCTTTTCTTTGCTGTTACACGAAGGCGTTTTTTTCTTTTTTGTTCCTTTTTTCATTATTTTTCTCTTCAAGGTTTGCTTTAAAAGGAAACGAAGTCAAAATTTCACTTTTTCAGATCTTCGTTTGCGAGTTTGAGCTCGGTTTTTGGCAGCGTCTGGAATTGGTGAGATATTTAAAATAGCTTTCCTCATAAAGTCCACCCCTTTGCTAGTCGACAACCGTGGAGATTTATATGCTCAAGCCTGTTGAGTGCTTAGTCCTTTGCTAGTAGAAGGTTGAGGAGTTGTTGGTGCTGCAATCTCACGAGAAATGTTTGCTGATGAATTTGGGTCTTCTAGACTAGGGTCCAAAGGAGTATCCGACGTATTGGATGGAGAATAATCCAAAGAAACGGTGTCATGTTGTCCTCCGTGGTCTTTAGAAGAGAGAAAACTAGTCGCAGCATCAGCAACTTCTTCCAGTGGAATATTTGTTATCTCGCTTGCCGTGTAGTCCAGGTCACTAAAGATGTTTTTGTTGAATGGATAAATTCCTGAACATCTAAAACCAGAATGTGCTATTTCATAGCGTGTCACCCTTTTAAAGGCATCTGCAACAAGGCCTGCAATGTCATATTTCGTTATTCTAGCATCTGAGTTAGCTCTCATCCATATGCCACATTGTTCGTTGTAGGCATTCTTAAACGGTTTCATAAACGAGCGATCCAGTGGCTGGAGCTTGTGAGTCGTGTGAGGTGGGAAGCTAATTAAATGAATGTTACTATCTCTGCAAAAGTTTATTACTTCTAGGGTTTTGTGACTACTATGCCCATCAACTATAAGCAAAATCGGTGCTTCTTGTGAGGGCCGGGCAAATTTTTTTAAGTGAATTAACCACTTTCAAAAAAGTCACTATTCATCCAGCCTTTAGGCTGTGCCACACCCACACTCTCAGGAGGAGCGTTTATCATGTCTTTTATTCATTCTTTGCCTCGGAAAAATAAAAAAGGGAAGTACAAGATACCCCATGACACTCATGGAAAACACAGCGGTGACATCTTTTCCCTCGTTCAGCTGAAGTAAGCTTTCCAACTTGGCGAACATTCTTTTGCCAAATTCTTGGTATACTTTTGCACAGTTGTCACGCCTATTTCGTCGCAGTTAAATATGTTTGATGGCGTGAATTTGTACTTTTCTAAGAGTTGTTCTAGATTATTAAAAAACAGATCAACTTGTGCTTTTTTAAATCCAACTGCACGCATTAAACTCGTTGACTCTGCTGTTCGTAATCTTAAATCAGGGTGATTTTCCATGAAGTCATAGTAGAAGTGTTTGCCAGCTGATTTCTTTTCCGTATTAAACCTGTGTGGTATTTTAAAATGCTCAGCTAAGTCAAAGGCTAATTTTAAAAGCTCCTTCTTCGTCAGTGGCATGCACCTATTAGCTAAGTCTTTAATATGCTCTTCTAATATGTTTGTTTGAACCGTCCTAATTTAGGTGGCATTTCTATTTCTTTCCCCTGCTCCAGCAATTTTACTTTATCGCATATTGTACTCTTTGGTATACAATATCTTGTGGAGGCTTCCCTGAAAGACATTTTTTTTGAAAGCACGTTATCAATTGCAGTTTTTAAATTAGTTTTGGTCCAGGAACCCTTCTTTACTTTACTATCCATCGTGTTATCCATTAATTAACACCTGAAACAAATAAACCTAACTATAACTTCAATTGCGATGTTTTAATCTTAAATTCTTCGTGTCCAGTTTTACGGTAAAAACAACTGTCCGGTGCTAGAGGCTTGCAGAAGTCACTTTATATACAAAAATGAAGAATCGTGGTAGAGTTGTTCCTAGTTTGTGTTAAAATGCGTCCAGAACTTACCAATTAATAGTAAAACTGTTTCACTTAGTCACTTTTAATTAATGTCTTCACTTTACCAGCGAATTATGTTCAGCACGTGCTTCACTTTCGCACGCAAACGTGCAATCAACTGTCTTAAATTCCGACTGGCGCTTTACTGCTTACTCCCCAAGTAGTGACTGCGTAGTACTGTCTCACGCTATCGTTTGCGATGAAAAACTGAGATGGCGTGGCATGTTTCTGATTTATAATGCAAGTGTCCGGTACTAGGTGCCGTCCGGGCTAGGGGACTCCCCCCTACCAATTAATTCTTACATGACTATTTCACTATTCTTTATAATTATATTAACTTCAGATTTCTAATAATAATTATCATATTTATATTTTTACTGTGTCTTTGATTGCAAACCAGTTTCTGGAAACTTATATTTATTTACACATGAATAAAGGTTGACATGACTTGACTTAAAACTTGTTAAATTCCTTAATTTTGAGGTAATGTGAGTTTTTTTAATCTCATTTTTTATTGCGTTTGTACACGTTCCAGGCCATTCTATGACTTTCTCTACTTGTCCCCAAAATATCTCAGTTTACCCCATGCCGGAAAATCTAGAATTTTACCAAAATCTCACCTTCTCCACACCTAGAACGAACTTAAGATACAGTCTCAATTTTCGCATACCTTGAAGGAACCTAGGATACACGTTCTCACTTTCCGCATACTTAGAAAAACCTAACCTAAATTTAAGAACTGTATCCCCAGGCACGTAGCCAGAGGAGGGGCTTGAGGGGCTGAAATTGTTATTCCTTCGTGAGTATCAGATAGTAAATTGGACCACCATAAATCATAAACCCTTACCTGATATCACAAGGTCAAGAATTTCTTATTAACAATGAAAGCTCAAGGTAAAGTTGGATGGAAAACGGTTCGAGGAAAAGAAAACTCTTTAGACATAAACGGCTAATAGAGTGTTAGCTCTGGGTGGATCATGAGCTTGGGTCATGGGTTGTCAAATAACCAAAAATATAGATAATGAGCGCCACCGTATTTTTCAATACAACAAACCTACAAAAATTATCTGTGCTTGTATTAGGGGAATGCGGAAACCTTAAATCTACACCACTAATATAGCCACTAAACCTGAATTTCACCTTTGTAAAGCACTTACCAAAATCTCAATTACCAGATGTCTCGACTTAACCTGTGAACAAACAAATGCACAACATGGACACCGTTTGTGTCCTCAAAAATATTTACCAAAAATAAAATAATAGAATTTAAGTTCCAAAAGTATACACCCAGGGTATTTGTTATCATTACACTCAATGTTTGCTCATGAATGACCAATAAATCTTACTTGAATTTTTTAATAATAAAAGAGTTCTGCAAAACGGATTCTATTCAATAAAATTCACTTGATTTGTTTCAACATTATCTGGTTCATCTAATATGTTTGTAGAACAGAAAATTAATATGGTTTTGTATTAAAAAAAAATATAAAAATCTCTAAATGGAATATTTTTGAATAAATTTACTAAAAAGTTTGAGCTCTCTTAATAATTTATATTACATATATTAATCTTTAGCCATCTGTAGTACTACGTTGACTTCACAATTAAATTTAATTATTTAAGTTCTCATAAAATTGCATCTTTCAACATAGAGTTAGTTTTACTTAATATGTTAATCATCACGTTGTTTAAGAATCAAAGTACATGACTTCAAAATTGCTAAATATATTTTTAAATTGGAGTAAAATAACAAGTGATATTTAAATTGGATAATTAGATAACAACTTTTTCAGTGTAGTTAACGCTATCTGTTTGTGAAATAATTACGTTAAGCAAACTGCATAGCCATCTTTAAAAATTTTGCAAGGTTACAAATTTATAACGGAATCTTTCTTTTACTCAATAATTTTTAAGTTACTTAAATCAATGTAAAGCTTCAACTTTCTATCTTTCGTAAAACTTTTAAATAATTATAAATGTGATTAAAGACTAAATATCACTCACGTGTCGAAGTACAGTGCGACCAAAAGAAATTGAACTATCGCATCAGATGTGGGATATTCCATAAGCATCTGCGATGCACAAACAGCAAAAACATGATTACGAATGAATTTATCGCTGGAACTATGAGAAATCTTCTGAATAAAACATTATTTAACCAAACCAATTCCTCCTTAAGTACATCCTATAAATTACTTGTATTTCGAATCTCAAACTAAATTTTCTTTTCAGCATTATATACGACAATTACGATATTAATTCCTTCATATTATCTGCATCCTTGATATAAACTGTATCCTTGATATTAACTGTATCCTTGATATTGCATGTTTTAATAATGGGGAACCTCAAATATTTCGGCCAGCAGGAATCGATTGAGCAGCTACAGGTGGAACACAAAATCAAATCTGCACGCTACAACTGCCAAGAACCACATTCCGACACGAAGGTTAAAACAATTCTATCTTCTTGCGGACCGTATTACAGGCCATGTGCCTGTCTAACATTTTCTCTTTCTATGCCGCTGATAGCAGCTTACCTGTTCAGACGCTAATAGAAAAGTGCCACGAAATGGCAACTCGACGAAGCTTATTGCAGGAACTTAGACCTATAAAGCGGAGGAGCATATATGCTATTGAAAATTTTATGAATTATTTTTAGTGATCAAAAATTTATAAACTATATTTTTATTTTATTGAGATATTATTTTAGATTAATAAGCAAAGTGTAACTGCGTAAAAAAATACGCTACAACATTCTAAAAAGAACTAAAATGTTTCATTCTGGCAGACAATTTTTTTAAAAGTTTATTCTGGAAAATGTCAGGACATTATGTCAGAAATAAACTCTCAACGGGCCAGAGAAAAAGCAGAAAATAGACCAGTCATCAAACCCATTATTGAAACAATTTTATTTGTGTACAACATGAATTACCTCTCAGGGGTGATTACGACAGTGAATCTCTATCACTGGATAAACCCGAGAGAAGGGATGGAAAACTTCAAGCACTTCTACGATTTAAGACAAATTCTGGTGATGAAGATTTAAGAAAACATATTATTAACAACCATAGAAACGTTACGTATTTTATCCCTGAAATACAGAATGAGATTATTCAAATATGTTCGAATGTAAGTATCGAAGAAATTGTTTTTAAAATAAATAAAGCTAGTTGTTTTAGTCTGATTGCCGACGAAACAATAGATATTTCAAGCAGAGAATAACTATCCATCTGTGTTCGTTACGTAGACCAAGTAACATGCGAATGTAATTTGCAAATCCAAGTTATTTGTGTAGATTTTTTGGGATTTATTCCCATTTACGATCAATCTGCAGAAAATTTGAGTCGAGTCATTTTACAGAGATGTGAAGAGCTTGGACTTGACATGACTAAATGCGTTGGACAAGGTTATGATGGTGCAGCCAATATGGCTGGACACATCTCTGGTGTTCAATTAAGAATTAGACATATATATCCAAATGTAAGATATGTTTATTGTGCTAGCCACCGACTAAATCTTGCACTATCAAATATCATGACAGTTGCTTCGGTTAGAAACCGTCTTAGTGCTGCCAATTAATTAACTAACTTTTTTAGAAATCATCCTAATGCAAACAAAACTCTTCAAGATGCTATTTCAGTATATGCTCCAGACAGCAGAAAAAAAAGACTTCTCCGTCTATATGAAACCAGATTCATTGAAAGACATGACAGTGTCATTACGTTTGTTGAGCTGTTCGAACCTATTTGCGTCAGCTTGGAAGAAATTTCTAAACAATTGTGCAGAATATCTTCTACAGCCTCAACTTTATTGGCGACTGTTGAGAAATGTGACTTCTTAATTAGCCTACTTGAATGTGACAAGATATTTAACTTGGCCTTCCCATTGTCTGTGTTTCTTCAAAAACAATCTTTAGATTTAGCAGTGTTATAGCTAGTCTAGTAAAGCAGCGCGAAGATGCAGATATTGTTTTCAAGCAGATATTTATTTCTGCATCACATCTTGCACAAGAGACTATTCAAACCCAGACTGGCATCAAGACTGAGTGCACGTGCGAACCCTCAGGTTACTAATGTTGAAGAATATTAGAAGGTGACTGTATCCATTCCTTGCACTGACCACCTTATTCAAAATTTAGCAGAGCGATTCATTTCAAACGAAGAAATACTACAGACTTTTCAAGTGCTTCTTCCAGCTTATGTTTCACTTGACAACTTAATTAAATTGGGGAGTTTAGCACCTTATTTTGAGGACAAAGAATCACTTTCTGTAGTGAAAGCAGAATATTTCTATGGTGTGAAAGAGCTGCCACTAGCGACACACACTTTGAGGTTCTGCGTGTACTGGAAAATTGTAATACAACATATTTTCGTACAATAAACTACCTCATCAGCATTTTGGCTGCATTGCCAGTGGGTACTGCAACTGTAGAGAGATCTTTTTCTACGATGAAAAGGGTAAAATCGTTTTCTCGCAGTTTGATAAATGATAACCGTCTTAGCGCACTTGCCATGGCATCCATTCACTGGGATATAGATGTTGACTCTGATAAAGCCATCAACATTATAGCGGCAAAAAAATCAAAAAGACTGCTTTTGTAAAAGAATTTGCCAAAATATAGTTTCACAAAAACTGTTTTATTTCATCGAATTCCAACAAGCCCCCTCCGAAACAAAAGTCTGGCTACGGGCGAGTGTATCCCCAAACGCCTGCGTCCAAGCTGTAGTCTATAAATCCCGTTACGGGGTAAAATGAGATTTTTTAGGACAGGTTGAGAAAGTCTTAAATGACCTAAAACATGAAAAAATGATATTTTTGGGGTAATGCGATATTTTTACCATGTAACATGTTTAATCTCAGCAATAATTATTCGCATTGAATTACGAGGATAATGCGCTAAGTGTGCCTTATTCCTTATTAATCTTCTTATATTAAAATATCTGTGTGACATAAAGTTATTTCCATGCGCATCTCAAGTTGTTTCTTTCGTATTCCACGCCTCTAACGTCGCGACCATTCGGTTCTTGCGTCGTCAAGTCAGTCGCACGCTCGCAACCGCCTTAACAAGATGTATTCCCGGCTAGAGGCAGGCGACCTTCGAATAAATTATTAATGTAAGCAGGTCAGGTCGTGCTAGACCTGAAACTATTTTGATACCTTCTACTAACGGTTGGTAAAGTATATATTTTGCGAACTAATTTAATTTGGTTTAATTTATTTAGCGCGTCAAATAGGATTTGTCAAGTAGGATTCGTCATGCAGGATTCGTCATGTAGAATCCATCATGTAGGATTCATCATTTAAGATTCGTCACTTAGGATTTGTCGATTTGGAATTTGTCTACTAAGAAATTTGTTAACTAAGAATTATGGATGTTGGTTTTGATTGCAGTCGTCTCTAGTTAGAAATGGCTGGTAATTTTGTTTGAAGAATATGAATTTCCATCTAGATTTGTCGTGGGACAACAAATGCAGTTTGGTTCGTTATTAGATATAAGATATTTCATGCATGTGTTTTGAATGTCATAAAAATTTGATAAACAGACTATCATATAAAGCACGTAAAGTTGCTATTACGTTTTCAACATGTAATCTGTGTAATTCTCAATTATTGTTGACTGGTTTTATAAGCCGTAGAACGAAATTTTGTCAGGTTAGGTTTTTATAATTACAAGCTTTATTCCATCTGAACTTTAGATAATTTCAACGTATGATTCCGACGTCATACTTTTTTTGGTGTTGCACAGCTGACAGATGTTGTCATGAAAGCAGATGTTTCATGCAGTTGTCATTGAATTTAAACTAAACATTCCTATTTTTGTGATTAGCATTTATCTACATGTAAATCATAAAATTTAAATCTGAAAATTTAAAGACATTCTGTATAAGAATCTAGAAATTGTATTTACCTGAAAAGATCTGCCCAGGTTAGAACGTTAATTCAGTGTATTATGCTTACAAATTATTTTTACTCAAATGTTTAAAGCAGGTTCATATTTGAAGTGTAGTTGGTTGTTTTAAAAAGTCAAAACCTTGACTTTGATATAGATGTTAATGATGAAAGTTTTTTTACTTGTTAAAAAGTTACGAAATTTTAAAAAAGAGAGTTTTTTTAGTAAACAATTAGCTCAACTTTGAGGCTTTTATTTTGGTCAGATGCGATCAAATCTAATTACACAAAGGTAAAATTTTTGAGTAATAATTTGGTGCCAATATCATATTGGATATACCTTTTTTATTTTTTTCATAGGACACAAATGGTGTTCGACATTTTTATTTATTTAATCTTTGCAATTTCTTACAGGAGCTGCGTCTTATTTTTATAAGACTGGTTTTTGGTAACGAAGGCGATCGTTTTATCTTTGGGTTTCCACGTCCGCCCTTAGAACCGTGCTGTGCTATTATCGTGATTATTTCAGGACTTGGTGGCGCCTATTTAATTTAAGTTAGCTTTGGTTTGCAAACGAAATTCGACTCCCCCCCCCCCACACTTCTTATTGCTCTACCCAGGAATAGACCCCTAGCTATGTCGGAAGATTTTTGTCCACTGGCGCCCATTAAGAAAAATAAGTTTCACTAGCGCCTCATCGTATAAGAAAGAACGTTACAGTGACGCCGCAACGTGTAGGGCTTCGAAATTTGTTTGCTCAAATTTGCTATTGGTCCCGAAATTTGTTTGCTCAAATTTGCTATTGTTCTCGAAATTTGTTTTGGCACAAATTTGGTTGTGATATTGTCTTTCCTTCAGTCAGTTAATTACCTTAGCCAAATTTATTTTAACTTTAAATTTTATTTTGGCCTAATAAAGATTTTATTCGATATTGTTTTGGCAAAAATCTATTTTTACCAAATTCACTTTTTGACTTTGACCTTTCGTTGCTCAAATTTGTTTTGACAATTTTTTAAGGCTTAAATCATTTAGATTTATCAATTTAATTTCATTAAAATATTAGACTATAACAAATATGTCTGAAAAATTTCAAGTTGTTTGTTTACTCAAAGAGGAACTGGAATATGAACTTAGGATTAGAAGAGTAATGAGTGAGAGACCAGTTCTTGAGGAAAGAAAAATTTTAGGAAGACTTTTGGCTAAGGAAGTGGAAGATCCTGGTTGTTTAATTCGCTTGAGTCAGTAAAAAACATTTTGTCCGAATTTGATGATAATACTACGGATTCTATTTTTAAGGGTACATCGGTTTGAGCTGTCGTCATATCATTTGAGAATTGCTCTTGTGCATAGGTACGTTTTTGTTATGAGCAGATTTTTTATTTAGATCGGCATTGCAACGCAATTTAGTCTAGGCGGAACTTGTCGTCGTGGTTGGTCACTCAGCAGTATGTTAGTCTAGACGAGACTCAGGAAGAGTTGGTCGCTCAGCATTACGTAGGTCTAGACGAGACTCGAGGGGAGTTAGTCGCTCTAGTAATTTATGCATCATAATTTTTTTGAGCTGATGTAATTTTTGGTTGTTAGTCTAGGTGAGACTCGTAGAGGGTTTGTCATTCTAGCAAATTTAGGCGTTGTGAAGCATTGCAGATGTTTCGACAGTTCGGTTGGTGGTAGGGTGAGAGTGTACCTGAACACTGATATTTTTTTGTTAGCTATCGTCGTGATTAGTTTTTTATTGATGATTCTAAAGCCGGTAGATGGCACCTCAAATATTTAAAGCCCTTTGCTGCATTTGACACATCAGATGAGGAAGATGATCCTGAAGATTAGTTTCTGTTCTGTCATTTCTTTGATTATGAGTAAATCAATTGTTGGCTTGTTTCGTTTTGTTCTGATTTTTGATTTAGTATGGTTATAACTTATACTAAATGAAGACTGTCCTTTTGCAACTTATTTTGTTTGAAAATTTTGTATGGTTATGGAAACTTGTATTCAAAATTTAGTAGTGGTTTTGTGGTGTACGTTGATGTACGTACTAGTTTAGTTTGACGCGCGATAGTAGAAGATATTGTTTGAAAGTAGAAACAAGTCGACTATATAAATTGTTAGTCCTGATTTCTACATATTTAGGTAGAGAGAATATTGGCGAATTCTTTCCCTTGATTTTGACCTTTCTCTGAATATTTTTTTTTGTTTGGTAAGTTCAGAGGTTTGCATGGTAAATCTCACCATTTAATCAGTCACTAATAGGTGATGATATTTGGATATTAGTGATAGTATAATCAGTAGGGTGAAGGAGACTTTAGCCCCGACTGGTTCAGTTTGGCGTTAAGAGTTACGTTTTGTAGAGTATTTGTGTAGAAGTTTAAGTTTAGTAGAAACAAAACTTCTAACACTTTGAGTTATAGTGGTGATGAGCACTCACCGCCATTTTTGTAAGTAACCTGTTGGCTAGTTTATTTTGGTTTTGGTTATCACTTTGAGCTGATAGTATTTTGTATTTTGTCATTGAATTTAAACTAAACATTCCTATTTTTGTGATTAGCATTTATCTACATGTAAATCATAAAATTTAAATCTGAAAATTTAAAGACATTCTGTACAAGAATCTAGAAATTGTATTTACCTGAAAAGATCAGCCCAGGTTAGAACGTTAATTCAGTGTATTATGCTTACAAATTATTTTTACTCAAATGTTTAAAGCAGGTTCATATTTGAAGTGTAGTTGGTTGTTTTAAAAAGTCAAAACCTTGACTTTGATATAGATGTTAATGACGAAATTTTTTTTACTTGTTAAAAAGTTTCGAAAATTTAAAAAAGAGAGTTTTTTTTAGTAAACAATTAGTTCAACTTTGAGGCTTTTATTTTGGTCAAATGCGATCAAATGTAATTACACAAAGGTAAAATTTTTGAGTAATAATTTGGTGCCAATATCATATTGAATATACTTTTTTTTATTTTTTTTATTGGACACAAATGGTGTTCGACATTTTTATTTATTTAATCTTTGCAATTTCTTACAGGAGCTGCGTATTATTTTTATAAGACTGGTTTTTGTTAACGAAGGCGATCGTTTTATCTTTGGGTTTCCACGTCCGCCCTTAGAACCGTGCTCTGCTATTATCGTGATTATCTCAGGACTTGGTGGCGCCTATTTAATTTAAGTTAGCTTTGGTTTGCAAAAGAAATTCGACTTACACCTCCACTTCTTAATGCTCTATCCAGGAATAGACCCCTAGCTATGTCGGAAGATTTTTGTTCGCTGTCGTCCATCCAGCCAAAAACATTATTTTATTAAGACAACATTTTGTTAACGAAGGCGGTACAAAAAATTGTATCACTAAGCTTTGCTCCTTTCGAGATTAATCTCAGCAACGTGGAGCTGGGCTGTTAACGAAGGCCTTCTTTATACAAAAAATACGTTTCAATTCAACCATAATGCGATTTTTTCGAGGTACGGTAATATTTTTTGGTTGATGCGATATTTTTGGTGTAATGTGATATTTTCGCAGTATTATATTTTTGGGGTAATATGTTCGGTTCGTATTTTTGGGTTGGTTCTCTTTATGTAAATAAGCATGGAAAATTTTTTTTTGGAAAAATTCACAAAAAATTTATTTTTGATTTCCGTAAACGGTTTTTTGCGGAATCATCACTCCTATGGCCTGGGCTATATGCAAAATAAAGATTTTCGAAATCGGTGACGTTCCACTATAATGAATTTTTTTGCAGATATTGTAAATAATTTAATAATTTATTTTGATATTAGAAAGTTATATAAAGCTTATTTTCATTATAGTACCAATACGATATAAAGCGATGCACTAAATAATACTAGAACCTCAAAAAATGTTTCATGCATAACAAAACAGACTCCTCTCGTCTCTCCCGAAAATTATTCTTTGTTACACAACAACTGCTTGATGCTTTTAAGTTGAAAAAACACGAGTATGTAATAATGAATGGCAGCGTTGTGCGTCGGTATGCAACGTTATACGAGCGTGGGTGATAAGTGAATAGTAACCTCATTTTTTGGCACCAAAGCTACCCCAATTTACTATTAATTAAACCATATTCTAAAAAGTGATAACCGTAGCCTACTTACGTCGTTTAATTAATAAATACTATTCTAAAGCAAACGTCCCCATAGATTTATTTGATTAACACACACTCATTTAGTGCATTTTCTTTCGTAATACGTACAGTTTAACGTGCCGCGAGCGGCGCTTCCACCTCTATAAATTGCAGTGTAGCTTTAGTAAGACTTCTTAAAGCCATCAGGCCATCACATGTCAATTTAATGTGCTGGTAAAGTGCATTCAAGTTCTTGATGTAATTGGGCGTGTCAATAATTTAAGAGGGGATAAAATCTACATGGGAGTGGCTTAACACGCGAGCATAATCGTATACCTGTGACCAAGTTACCATACCTTGTATTTTATAGCTTAGGTTTGTAAAGTATAGCTTGGCGACATGCATTTGCACATTAAATGGTGGTTAGCAGTCAGTTTATCGTTCAATCAAAATTTTTAACTTTTTGTACGTCTGGTATGTGTTTAATATCCATACAAACAACTGCAATCTTAGACAGTTCCAGTTTATGTGTACATCTTATAAGCTGTAATAATAGATTAGCTTGTGGGACTGAAAGTAGCGAGCATTCAAAGAAAAAGCTATTTAACGTTGCTTGTAGTTTCAGTGTGTGTGAAATGTAATTTAAGATTGAAAAACTGGAATTAAATATAACGTGTTTATTTTATATTTTATCGAAGGTGTTACAACTGGTTGGAGATGTTTCACCAATCGGTTCAATCTTTTATATAACCATGAAGCTCCTTTGAACAATTATCTTTCTATTGTAAAACACGGTAGATATTCAGAAATACGGAACAATTCCATATACTGAAAATTTAACAGC